>SSNR01000230.1:201344-221780 GCA_006937965.1 Callopanchax toddi
GGGGGGGGGGGGGGGGGGGTGTTGTTTTTAATTGTTTATGGAATTATTGTTTTAGTTTTATTTTAATCTGTATAGTAAGTAAGTAAGTAAAGTTTATTTATATAGCGCCTTTCACAGATATACATCACAAAGCGCTTTACAACACAAACAAAAGAACAAAACTGAGAAAACATTGAAAATAAAAAACAAAACAGAGATTTGGGCATACAGGGGATCTACATTGTAAATGATGAGACTTGGGCAGAAATATTGGGGCAAACTTCAATACTACATAGTAAAAGATGAGATTGACATTGACTTGGGCTAGAACTAACTATATTTGGGCCAAATAATAAAAAGGAAAAAACAAAAACTGGGAGCAGCAGAGAAAGTAAACAAAGGGGGGGGGGGAGTAGCGCAAACTCTGACAGTCACAAAAAACATAAGACACGTGATGGTGGGGGGGAAGGTGAGGAGCCCTACGCCCTGGCCTTCAGACCAAGTTTACAGGGAGGGGGGAGTTAATAAGGTCCAAGGCGAAACGTTGAATGTTAGGAGGTGTTTGTGCGTCATCTGTCAGCTGCAACTGGACTGTTTGTTTTGACTTCAGCCTTTTTTTAAGGCCTTCAACGGGGAGTTGAATTGAAAATAACAGATTTGTTTTGAGCAGGAGTGATAAGGTTTTCACTTCCTTCAGTCTTTAGCGGTCAGGTCCCTTCCAGCAGTCGAATAAGGGTCAAATCCACCAAAAGCCGGCTGGACAATCCTCTCAGCTGTTCGTCCCTCGCTGACCAGTCCAGAACCACAGACAAAACCCTGCTGAGCATTCCTCCAAGATGTTTTCCTGCATGAGTCCGAAAGCGCGACCAGATCGCAAAGTGTCCAGCCCCAGCATCAGCTCATCCAGCTGGTTTAGAGTTCACACACAGTTCAGAGCCAACCTGTGATTCAGCTTGCCCAGTGGGATTTGAGAGTTCACACACAGCACGGCACCGTCCACAGAGCCCGGACTGTTTGCCAATCGGTCCCACAGCTTCAAATTTCCCGACGATCCAGGTCCCACACACGCCAAACAGCAGAGCCCAGTCGCCATGATCCAATTTATGTAAACATCTTCGAGTAGTGGGAAAAAGGAAATTTGTCCATTGCATTCCTCAACCAGCTGATCCAATTCACGGTTAAAAGTCCAGCGGGAGATGAAAGCAGGTTCTCCAGAGAAAGTAGACGGGACAGAGAGCCGGGGGAGATGGGGAGGGAGGGAGAGAAGGGGAGATGCGTCTGCTCGCCTTGAGAGCCAGATAGAAGATAGCACTTTATAATAATAATAATATAATAATAACTTTATTTATATAGCACCTTTCTCAGGTCAATGACCACAAAGTGCTTTACAATAAAAACAATTATAAAACACAAAGGATAAAACTTGATAAAACACAAAATAAAAACATGATATATATATATATATATAAAAGTCATGCAACATAAAATCAGTTAAAAGCCAGCCTGAATAAATGAGTCTTCAACTGTTTTTAAAAAGAAATTTTGAGCTGCCAATAGCATGGAGACTGCTTTATAAATAAAATTTGATTGATTGATTGATATTTATAGGATAATATCAATTATAATATTATACTATAATAATAAACATGTACGTTTTCCTATCACTATGGTTAAGGTTTCTCATTTTTATCTCAGGTCCAACAGGCCTCAGTGGACAAACAGTCTCACACAAACTCGAGTCACTTCGATCCTGGATCTCTGGGGAGTCAGAGGCCAGTTGAGATGTTGAAGTGTGAACCCTGGCAGGTTCTCCACAGCCGTAACATCCCAGCCATGCTGTTGGCAGGAGTTTCCAGCTCACTTTGGACAATGTTTGGCCTGCGACTCAACAAGCTCATCCTGAAAATCACTGCAGTTTGTAACAGGGCCTGGACCCGAGCCAGGTCCTGGTCTGACCTCATCCTGATACATAACGGGGTCTGAACCTACACAGAGGACTGATCAGTGTGATGACCCAGCTGAACCACTGCCCTGTGGTAAAAAAACAACCTGAAATCAATCCAATAAGAAAAACAAAGAAATAAGCCAGTGTGAGTCAGGCCGGGGGAACGCCGTGTGAACGCCATGTGAACGTCACACAAAAAGCTTCAGACATCCACTGAGACCAGTTCTGACTGTAACCTGAGTTAAAGTTAAAGGCTCTACAGAGCTCCTAAGGAGATGTTCTGTAGTGGATTCAGAGCTGAAGCGTTCTGCTCACCTCCAGCAGCTCTGAGACAATGGGCAGCACCTCTGGGTTACAGATGTCGATGGAATCGTCTCTGTAGGTCTTCTTCTTGTAGCGGATGTTTCCCAGGTGGAGGATTGCGGACAGCAGAGAGAAAATCCTGACAAGAAAGGAACTTTTTAGTATTGTGGGCACTTTGTTTAACAAGCTGCAGAGTTGTGTTTCTGTAATGGTTATTGAGTTTTGTGCTTCATCTGGTGATCTTACTGTTTGCATGTGACAGGGAGGAAGCCAACCATCTCCATGGCCAGCTGCAGCCTCTCAAAGTCATGTTTCAGGTCTTCTCCTTCCACTGTGAAGCAGTCCTGCTGGTGTTGGATGGAAACACACAAACAACAGAAAAGAGAGAGGGAGAGAAATCAGCACCAGGACGGCCAGAAAAGCAAAACAACGTTGCAAAAACATAAGGACTGAGTGCACTGATTTATCGTCCAGCAGGAGCTTAATGACTGTGTTTGACAAAGCCGAGATTCCAAAAATATTTTATGTAAAAGAAAAAAATGTTTCAGCAAAAATAGAAACTCGGATCAGAGGCACAGGGTGTGTAACATTCAGAATAACAAGCCTCAAACGGTTTGGTGTTTTCCTTAAACAGGTTTAAGGAACAGTTTCTAACCCCTTTAACCAGATCTCACACGTAATAAGGGATGCTTCACAGAATACTGTTAGTTACTGCTTTAACTAGAACTTAAGGCTGTATCAAGTTCAGCTTAATACCTAACTCAAGTTCACACTGTAAAGAAACATACCACATCCCAGCAACACGCCTCGTATTTATGATTTATCAGTCGTGACCCAAATCACTAAATCAGCAAAGAATCAACCCAGCTGCGTCGTTTCCTGGCAGGAAAACGCTAAGCCAGCATATCGTGATCTCAAGAAGAACGAATGATGACCATCGTTTGGTTCAGTGGAGGAAACCTGCTAAACCAACTCATTCCTGTGGAGAGACGCTAATATCACTCAGCCTTTGAGATGAAGAAGTGCTGCCATGGTTCAGATCCTAAAACAGGAGCCATGGTGTTGACTGAAGGAGGTGTGTTTACACGGTGATAGTGTGTGTTTGGGTCTCTACAGGCTCTTGGGTCGGTCTCCCCTCCAGCAGACAGATGCTCTCAGGCTGTAATTAGCACATTCCATCATCCAGCGAGAGAAGACACCAGAACCTATAATCCACACTCTGGGTCAGCCTCTACTACGCTTCAACACCGCTCGGCCTCGCCATTGTTTTCCTCTGGCTCAGAAGCAGCTCGCTGTCAATTCTCCAACCAGCTTCTCCAGTTGCAACAAAGGAGGTTTTGAGGCTTCTGGAGCCACAGAGCGATCTGGAGAAAGGCATGTTTTAAAGCTGCCGCTCATTTTCAACCTCACCGCCAAATGGCAGAATGTGAGACACTGAAGGAGGTTGAGAATATAAAGAGATCAATTCTGGTAGCTGTAAGGGAATACTTTGGTTAAAACCCCAAACTGTTGCCACTGGGGCTTCAAAAAGAGAAAAGACATTCTTTAGAACGATGGGTTCTAACAGGCTGTTTTCACACCTGCAGTGTTGTTTAGTCCGTTTAAATTGACCTCTGGTCCCCTTCTCCTCTTTGCCCAGGTGTAAAACACACTAATCGTACCAGGATGGAACTAAAGAACAGAGCCCTGTTGGAGGAGCTGGTTTCTCTTCGTTTATAGAGTGAACCTGATGCGATCTCCATCCAACTCAACGACCAAATAAAGGGCTGGTTTGAACCAAATCCTCCTGTAGGTTTGTGTTGCATTCTGGGATAAGGGATGACATACACACAGAGCAGTAGCTACAGAGTAGCTCCTAGCTAGCAGTAAATAAAGCGACAGCTCACGTGGTCGATCAACAAAGTCTGTTAGCGCTCTGATATCGGATCAGATAACTGGATTTATCAGTTCTGACCCATTAAAACACTGAAGAGGTCAGATAGATGATATACATGTCAGAGAGAGGAGGTCAGACCGTGATGTGGAATAGATCAGGATCAGAACATAGCACCTTCTGGAAGCCCCGCCCCCAGATGATCTGACCAATCAGCAGGCTGAACGTTCTCACCTCATTTCTAGTGACATATTTTGTTTCCTTTGCAGTCTTTTCATTAAAAAAGACCAACAACAGGAACAAACATAAATGAAGTGAACGATGACCTGTTTCAGATCAGAGGAACTGAACTACAGGTCAGAAATTGACCTCAGAGAAGATCCTTTCTTCCAAGTTTATAATGCAAACTATAAACTCAGGAGTCCAGTCCACACCCGGCTCTCATCACCACGACTCAATCATGATTTATGTCATCGAGACACCAGGTTCAGTTTGGAGCAAGACGCAGTAGATACAGGACCCCCGCCACCCATCCACCCCGCCAACCACGAGACATTCCTGATGAGCATGTCTCAGAGGCACCCAGAAAAGCTCCAAACACAGATCCTAAACCACCAAAACCCAAATGCCTGATGGCACTCATCCATCACAAACACTCAAAAATGTTTGGTCTCTGGGATCTTTACAAAAATCACTTTACAGTATAAACCTTTTCTTCCCAATTATTTATTTTCTATTTTTAGCTCCAGATGCTGCATCTGGAATCTGTGCACATACTGGAGAGGTCAGAGGTCAAACAGGCCCAGATGGTCACATGTTCAGAAAGACTTTGGAGGCTTGACAAATGTTCTATGCGTTCATGTGTGCGCGTGTATATAGAGACAGTGACATCATCTCCTCGGATGGCGGGGTCACAGACTGATGAGGTCACCAACTGACCTTTCATTAAAGAGGGTGTGGAGGAAAGAATCTCCTGTTCAGTCAAAGGAAAAATGATGAGAGGATTTCCTCAGGTTTCTGTTGGACGAGGTCTGACTAAAGGGATGTTGGGTGATAAAGTTGAGCTCAGCAGGAAAAGACATTTTAAAGAAATTTACATGAATTAAAGCTGACGTGGAGCATTTTTCTATGTATCAAAGTTTAAAAAAAAGGTTTCACCTAGAAGAAACTCTGAAAAAAATATAAAAGACCAACAATTTATACAAAACGAACCTAATTATAACCAGAGAAGTTTAAACTAACATTGTCAGTGCATTCAGTTATAATTCTAGTTCTTTTTTTAACTCTAACTCTTAAAACTAAAACTTTCCTCTTATTAACCCTAACTTCATGTTGGAGACATTATAAATAAACTACAGACAAAGGAACATAACGCAGCAGATGAAATCCAAACAAAACAAAGACGTTATGGTGAACTAAAGTAAAATAAAATAGATCATGAGGTACTTTTTAACAGTACATGTTATTAAACACGCAGTTCTCCTATAAACTCTTGCTGCTGGACGAGCAAACTTCAGACTGGACCGCTCCAAAGTTAAAGTCAGTCGTTCATAAAAGAAGCGGCCATGTTTGATCCGTTCAGACCAGAGCAATCGCTGTGATCAGTCCCTCCCACTGACTGATGGTGAGGCTGACAGCTAAAATTAATCTGTGGAGTAAACAACATTAAATTACTTCATAAAATAATAAGAAATAAGAAATAATTACAGAATATATCATTTTTATAAATGAAGAAAACATTTGACACATTTGATTATGATGTCATATTTCAGGTTTTAAATAATTATTGATACATTTATGAAGTTCTTTAAGTCTAAGTATTGCATCATTTTTGGCCACTACATTTAAAGCTGAACATCTGAACTATGTCTAGGAGTTTAGAGAACCATTTCATTAAGTTTGGCCAGAAAACCCATGACGACCTGATCAATGATGACAGAAACAGGAAGTGAGCTAGCGTTAGCCTAAACTTCAACTAACATCCACAGTAAAACACATCATCATGAGTTTATCAAAGAGTTTCTAGCTGGATCAGCAGAAACTGATGGAAAAAATATAAAAGATAATTAAAAGATGCTGGTTTAGGTGAAGCATCACTAAATAATAAACCAGTTACTGTAACTCTGTGTTGCTGTTTAAAGCTAAAACAGGACTTCCTTCAGCATTGTTGATTATCATCAGTGAGTCAAACAGGACACAATTAGAATATAAAACTATAGTTTATATAATAAATATAGAAAATAGAGTGGCTTCTAATTAATCAGTGAAACTTTTTATTTTACTGAAGGAATTTGTTTCTGTCCTCATCTAGACAAAGAGTCACTACAAAGTATTATTACACCCAATAAAAGTCAAATAGGAAACAAATTAAATATGAAACTATAACAATATATTTTATATAATAAATAGGAAATATAGTCTAAGTTTTATGTTCATACATTTTATTTTAACACAGGATGTATTTTTCTATGTTGTCATTTGAAACACAGGAATTTTATATTATTAATTCATTTAATAATTTAATATTTCTGAGTTAATAATTTAGTTTGAACACAAAAAACACAGTGTTTTGTTGAACTGAAACACTGCTTTACTATTTTAAATAAGTGAGTCAATATTTCTGTGATGGACTGGCGACCTGTCCAGGGTGTCCCCGCCTCTCGCCCCTTGACCGCTGGAGATGGGCGCCAGCTCCTCGCCACCCGCTGTGGAGGACTGAGCGGTCACAGAAAATGGATGGATGGATGAGTCAACACTCATAAAAGGCTGGATATCTGTTAAATTATTAAATTGAATCCACTATAATAAAACACTTTTAGATGAAGAGATCTTACATCATAAAAGACTGAATACAGGAATAGAAAAAGGACAAACTTCAGAAAAGATCAAAAGGATAAGTTAGAGCTCTAAATACAACAGCACCAATGGATTCACTGTTATGCCATTTATTACATGTTGTCCATTGTTACCAAGTGTGGAGGATTGCACTATTGATTATTTGTATTAAACATTTATTACAATTCATTCAGATGAGTCCAGCTTTCAGAAGGACTTTTATTTATTGGCTTTTTACTAAGTTCAGGGAGTCAGATGCAGGAATAAAGACCTGATAGGTAAAACGTTTGCTGTTATGACTGAAGTTGCTCCTGACAGTGAAATAAATACAGCAGCTGCTTCAGTGAGGACTCAACAACACAGGTAGGAGCTGCAGCTTCTGGAAATACTAAACACTCACAGGTATTTGAAGATGAGGACTGATATGTTACTTCATTAGTTACACTGAGGAGCAGCTCGCATCATTTAAACATCAGAATAACTTCAGATATGTCGCTTATCTGTTTATACTGGTGGGAAGATGTGACAGACACACACACACACACCTGCAGCTAAACTAGCACAGTAGTTCGCTCCACAGAACTGTCATTGCCGGTTTTATGCTAAACGTCCTTGTTCCAGTCAGGCTGTGGGGAGGAGAATGTTCTGGAGGAACGATGAGAGATGGTTTAGCTACGCGACACATTATGACGAGCTAACACCTGAAACTTTTACAACTCAAGGTCAGATTTACTGAGCCCACTATGAGGTGGATTCATCTTCACACTTTGTGTAGTCAAGTGGGAAAAGTGCAAAAAATGTATTTTGAATGGCCAAATGTTTTGAAAATGACACACATTCATCACAAAGTTTACCATCTCTTCAAGGAAACACGTGCACAAAAAAAAGGACTGAATTAACCTCTGGAGGATGGTCTGGTGTCAAGAAGGGCAGCAAAGAAGCCACTTCTCCCCAAGAAAACCATCAGAGACAGAAGCTCTGCTAAAGTTCCAGGGACTGGAGGAAAATGGATCTCCTGTCTGATTGGTTGGAAAAGAAAAGGTGAGAGCCCCCATCAGTCCTGTGACCTACCTAAAGCATCCTGGGACCATTCATGTGTTGGTTGCTTCTCAGCCAAGAGAGTGAACTCATTGATGGTTTGACCTCAGAACAGCCGTGAATAAAGAACTGGTCCAAAACTTCCTCCCAAAGGAACTCCTCCAACCATCCAGGTACAGTTTTCTAGCATGATAGAGCGCCCGGTCATTAAGATAAAGTCAGAGTGGCTCAGGACACATCAACATGATGGGTCCAGGTCAAGGAAACTTCTCAGACCTCCATCCCATTGAGAACTAGTGATTGTTCTACTCCAGTAAGCATATAAACATCTGACAGAAAGCTCCAGAAACACTGAGGCAGAAGACTTTGAGTCAATATCTGAACTTTAGGTCACGACGGTAGAAAAGCTTAAAAAGCAGGAGGCAAACCTAAAGTCAGGAATGCAAATTAGTTAAATAAGAATGAAAGTGATCAGGATGTCTGGAGTGTTTGTTCACCAGTAAAGTCTCCTACTAGGAGATACTGAATCACACACAACAAATCCCACTGACCAAACATTACACACTTCAGGACAGCAGCAACAAATCAGCAAACACATACAGACACACACATTAGATCACACGTCAGAAGGTTTCAGGAGCTTGAAACAAAGTTTAATAAGCTCAGATTGTTCTCTAAATGTTGATGGATCTTTGTGATTGGTTATTTCAGAGTTCAGTGACACGTCTGAGTCTGGGATCTCTCAGAGTCCTCTGAATGTTTGTAGTTGTCATTTAAATTCTCAAAACAGACAAATCTAAATTTCTATTTAATCTGAAACCCTTCAGTCCTTCTGTATCAGCTGATGAAGTGACGTAACAATTTAATAAATAAACCCTGAAGCTCCCCTGAGCAGACGGACAGTCAAGCAAATAGCTCAAGCAGCAAAACCATTAAAAGCTTTGTTTGGAGGGAGTCCTCATTGTCTCTTAGCTGAATTCTCTAATCAAGACATAACAGTGTATTTGCGATGGATAGAACAGATTTTTTAAATGAAAACATGTGAGAAATATCTCACACTGAGCGAGAATCTCTCTGTTAAGGTTTCCCTTCAAACATCTGAGAAGTAGCTCTTCATTCAGCATGATCAGCTGATCCCAGGTCAGCTCGCCTCTGTTTTCAGTCCATCCCTCAGAGAGCAGGGGGGTGTGGCCAGCCAAAGAAACACCAACATCCCAGAGCAGCACGACACACCCATCAACACACACACACGAACAAGTCGCCATGATACTGACCAGCTCACTCTCATAGCATTTGTCCCAGTGGAGTTTGTGCGATCTCTTTGTTATCTGGAAGCAAGGCAGAAGGGTTAACAGCTGGAAGTACATAGAGAATAGGAAATATCTGAGGAGAAACACGACACATGTTGTGACAATGTGTAGGAAGATGTGGCTGGACCTCACACAGACACACACACACACACACACACACACACACACACACACACACACACACACACACACACACACACACACACACACACACACACACACACACACACACACACACACACACACACACACACACACACACACACACACACACACACACACACACACACACACTCCCAGAGTGGTGATAGTTAAAGGAGAAAGTATGATCATGGGGGGACCTGGTGTCCCGCTCTCTGCAGGACTCAGCTAGCCTAGTACACTAGACTGTCAGTTCTGCTCTGCAGACTTTGATCTAGTCATGCTCCATTGGAACCTCAGCAGCCCATTGATTGGTCCAGTCAGTCTCGTACCAGGCCAATCACAGCGCTCTTATGGTTTGGTGGGCGGGATTAGTCGATGACGGCAAAGCTTCCGACTCAAAGTAAACAACATAGCGGACTCTCGTTTGAAACGGCTTTGTCATCGACTTTAGACGATTTAGATTTGGGCTTTTCTTTATGACGTGAACAGATTGAGGCACTTAAGTCTTTTACATTGAAAGAGGATTTATTGGCCGTTTTGCCAACAGCATACGGTAAAAGTTTAATTCATCAGCTGGCTCCGGTCCTTGCTAAATTGCTCTGATAATTGGTCCCAGCGCTATCCAATAGCATGTAGACAGTTTGACTGACAACCGCTGATCCCGCCCCTTATATTTAGGAAAATGAGTATTTCTGTAAATGGTGTAAAATTGTGGAACAACCTTGACAGGGAAGTGAAAGACTCAAAGTCACTAAATATATTTACAGAAAGTTTTAGGTCAAGTATATTAAGTCATTATGTGAATTCAACTAATGTCTGTGATTTAATCAGATAATTAGACCAGAAATGTGATAAAAAGGAATCTCTTTGAAAGCCAGAAAAGGAATGAATTATTATCATTTTATTGTTTTAGTTTTAAAAGAGGCAGAAATGATAAGATACGTTCCTTCTATCTGCTCCTTTTGTTCAAATTTGTTTTGTGTTTATAGATATGGTAAATGGTCTGTATTTACATAACGCTTTCTTATCATTCTACACTCCCCAAACCGCCGTACAACACATCAGTAATTCACCCATTCACTCACACATTCACACACTGGTGGTGGTCAGCTACATTGCAGCCTCAGCTGTCCTGGGGCACTCTGACAGAGGAGGAGATGCCACGCACCAACACCACCAGGTCCCTCTGACCACCACCAGTTCCCTCTGACCACCACCAGGTCCCTCTGACCACCAGCAGTTCCCTCTGACCACCACCAGTTCCCTCTGACCACCACCAGGTCCCTCTGACCACCACCAGGTCCCTCTGACCACCACCAGTTCCCTCTGACCACCACCAGGTCCCTCTGACCACCACCAGTTCCCTCTGACCACCACCAGGTCCCTCTGACCACCACCAGTTCACTCTGACCACCACCAGGTCCCTCTGACCACCACCAGGTCCCTCTGACAACCACCAGTTCCCTCTGACAACCACCAGTAAGCAAGGTGGGTGAAGTGTCTCCAAGGACACAACGACAAAGTAACCTAGCTGGAACTGGGATCGAACTGGAGTATTTGTGCATTGTGTGTGTGTGTGTGTGTGTGTGTGTGTGTGTGTGTGTGTGTGTGTGTGTGTGTGTGTGTGTGTGTGTGTGTGTGTGTGTGTGTGTGTGTGTGTGTGTGTGTGTGTGTAAACTATGTGGCTTCTGTCTCTGCATATGATAAAATTCCGAACCCAGTTTAGCTTTTTGGTTGTTTAGTTGTTGTCATGGAAACAGAAGAGGGTGGTAAAAAAGCAGCAGGGGGAGTTGTTGTGGGGATTTAAAGACTGTAAAAATAAATAAGATCTTTTTTATAGTGATAGGGTTAGGGGGGTGAACGAATGTGTTTATAGTCTCTTTGAGTCCTTCAGGGTTTCTGTAGGAGGAGAGGGAGCTCCAGTCTTCACGCTTCAGCTGCCAGCACAAACAGATGTACAGCAAATCATGCACACATATGTGAATGAGCATGGATACACACCCCCACGCACACACACACACACACGCACGCACGCGCGCACACACACACACACAATTCTAGGGCCAATGAATCAACACTTAGTGTGTGAGACGAGCTCCAGTTATGATAAAAGAGAACAAGAGACAAAACAGAAGGAGACAGAGAGCGATGGATAGAAAGACAGACAGAGAGAGAGAGAGAGAGAGAGAGAGATGGATGGATGGATGGGCAGAGAGACAGACAGAGAGAGAGAGATGGGACAGTGAAATCTGTTCATCTTCATTTCTAACATTCTTGTCAGTCAGTGAGCAGATGGTAACTAATGGTTTACTGAGAAAACAGGAACACTTGATTCTCTCTGAACTGAATGTTTATTTTGACGTGTAATTTTCTAAATGTGTGTTTTCTGTGCTGACCTGGTTGAGGTAGTGGTATTCCTCTGGTTTGAGAAGGTGGAAGGTCTTCCTCTCCTCTTCACTGGTTCCAGCCAACAGGTAGTAAAAGACATGATAGTTCCTACACACACACACACACACACACACACACACACACACACACACACACACACACACACACACACACACACACAGTTAGGAGTATGACTGCGTGGCACCAACCACAGATTCATTCTTGTTTTAGATCATTTAAAATTACCACAGAAATTCAGGACAGCAATAACAAACTTCACAAGCAACAACAATAATATTACTACTAATAAAGAGTTATTGTCAGTGCAACATAATATTCGTAATGAATTTTAAAAACACACTGATCTGGAAACTTTTCACTTGTAGGTGAGCCAAGCTGGTGTGATTGGTGAGTTTGTGGGTAATGTGTTGTGATTAGCTGTGACTGAGCCTGGGGTTTGGCATGTGATTCTATTAGTCTGCAGGAGGACACTTAATGTTTAACAGGTTGGTGAAAACCTCTAACACGCTGTGAGGATGTAAAGACTCCCAGGTGAAAACAGGACTTCTAGACCTGACCCTCTTTACTGCAGGAAGGATGCTCACTTTTCCTTCAGCAGTTAACAAAATGGGTTCTATGCAGGAGAGTAGCAAGCTTTTCAAAAGTGTGGGGGATGCAGTCCGTAGATGTCATTGACTGTAAATTGAAACTCTTAACCCTTTCATGCACACATTATTTAAAGGGCCCATGTCATGGTTTTCCATGTTTTCTGACTTATTTATCATGTTGCAACGTTGAGTTCTCACCTTAAACCTGCCAGAAAGAGCAAAAAAAACTCCATCTATCTGTCTCCTAGTGCAGCTAGTGAGAAGATCTTCAAGATTTCAGACCTCCTCCACCAGTAGGTTTCAAAATGTTTTTTTCACTCCAGCCCACTATGAGGTCATAGTGATCCGGACTTGCTTATATGGTCTAATTCTCCGCCCACATGCACGTTCACGACACCTGGAGCGAGGAGAACGCCAGTGCTGCAGCTGCCATTGACCATAGACCGTGTAGTGTTTTGTTTCAGTTTCGTTTTTCTTTCACGCGACGGCACTGCCCCTTACTGGGCACTGCCCCCTGCTGCAGCAGAAGTGTCAGGCTGCCAAATAAGGAGAAACCCAGCAGAACCGGAAGGCGGCGCTTTCTTCTGATCTCTGAGTTGCTCCTTAGGAAATAATTACAGCGTATTTTGAGTTATAATGGTGCAACGCTAATCTAGAGGCATCAAAGATTACATCTGTTTAATATAAAGTGATTTAAATATCGAGCCATGGGCCTTTTAAACAATTGTCTAGATTTTTTTTTAATATTGATTTTATTACTCTACAAGAGCCTAAACTGAAAAGCATCTTGAATTTAAAAAAAAAAATGGTTTTATATATCGTATTTTCCGAACTATAAGTCAAACTTTTTTTTTTTCATAGTTTGGCGGATTCTGCGACTTATACATCGAAGAATTTCACATGTTTTATTCACTTTCACGCCACTTTAAAACCGCTAGATGGCGCTGTAGGCCTGTGTACCAATCAGCCGCCATGCTTGGTAGTAATATTACCACAGCGCCAGACATGTGAATGAAAATTACAACAGAGGGAGGTTGTTGCTAAGAATGTAGCAAAGGTGAGCTGCCCTCGGACGGGAAAAGTATTTGAAAAAATCAGGTAAACGGAAAGCTGTTACGCATTTGTAACCCAGTGGAGATCTGGGTGCTTCTGGCGTTATGAGCAGCAGCAGAAGCAGCCTGTCTGTTTACTTCTGTCTCACGTCTCTGTAAACCTGCACGTTGACAGCGCGAAAGACCGCCCCTGTAACCCTTTTATACCGCCGGTGAGTAATCTTTTGTAAAAAGCACATGATTATGCAACTTTACCGGCGCGGTCTGAACCCTTAAGAATGAGGGGCTCCCAGCTACTGGCTCAGCTTTGTGGCAAATTGCCGGCATTGTTTTATGAAAACAGCTAATAATGTGAATACCCGTTCTTAGTCTTGGATTTTATCAAATAAAATTTCCTCCAAAAATGAGACTTATAGTCCAGTGCGACTTATATATGTTTTTTTCTTCTTTATTATGCATTTTTGAGCTGTGCGACGTATACTCCGGAGCGACTTATAGTCCGGAAAATACGGTAAATTATTTACTTTCCATGTTTGTGGACAGTGCGCAACAAAGGTGAAATCATCAAAAAATCTGATTTTGTAACTAGTACTTTATGTTTAAGTTCAGATATTAATTTCACTATTTTAAATTACAAAGAAACAAACATTTGGAAAATATATAAACATAAATAATGCTCTAACTACATGTTATAAATTATATGAACTGCCTATAAATGACAACATGACAGAAATATATGGATACCAGTGAATGGTGTGCGTGTTGTGTAAAAAGGAATACATTAAGACATTAGGTGGTGACTAAGGTGGTGTACTGGTGTGGTATGGGATTTGGCAGCACTGGCCAAGAAGTGCAGTCTACCAGAACACCATGAGGTGCCACTTTGAGATGTGTCCTAGCCAGCTTTATCTGTGTCACATGTCAGGTCTCACTCTGTTACATGAAACTTAATTTCTGAAAACAGAATTGTTCAACACACTCTCCTGGACACCATCATAGTTTTAAACCTGATTTTCCCTTCTTCAGTAGAAATTTTAGTGAATTCAGCACATGGCCATTATGGTCAGCCATGCTGAATTGATGATGTCATCAGGCAGTCAATATTCCAAATACAAGATGATCCATATTGTTAATATATTACAGAGGACTAACACTGCCCTGAAGTGGACTGAAGTATATCAACATGATAAACAGAAAGCTGAGTTAAAGTTCCTGTCTTCATACGGACGCTGTGCATTAAAGGGTTAATGGATGCTTGTCTTTTGTTTTTATTTGAACTACACCATCAAATGGTTTGTTACATTTAGTTTCATGAGAATTGCATATTAATGTAACATTAAAGTGGTGAATGGTGGTGGTTCATGTGAATATCAGGACATTAATAAACAATATTACAAGACATTAAAAGACAAATCAATAATACTTTAAGGAACATAAATTAATCACTAATCAGCAATTTACTAACATGCAACCTCTGATAAAGTCTGAATTAGGAATGACTAACAACACATTTCTGAATGACCTAAATCCATGCACACATTTTCCAAAAATTTACCCTAAATATAGTGTTACTGCATTCAGTTTGAACCATACAGCTCAACTTATCACCTACAAAGTTCATCACTTTAAATGAAGTATTAGCTGAACATTCTTTGGTTAAATATTCAACCTGCTTTAACAGACTTCTTTCACAAACTGTAACTATAAACTGTAATAATTTAAACTTATATTTATTTCATTGCTTCCTTGTGAACCTTCATGAACCCTCTCTGAACTTTCTCACTGAAACTGATGCCTCCTGTAAACCGAGCTTCAACAGTCAGGAATGGACTCAAACCTGCAATTTCAATCATTTCAGCTCAGTTTAAACAATATGATATGAGCAAGTGTTCATATCCCAATTTAGTCAGAAAAGGTCTTTAAATGTTCATAATTTATTTACAACCTCGCCACACTTTAAATGTTTGATTCTTCTGTTAATTTTTAATCTGTTTAAAATTCCAGTGACACCAGCGAGGCCTTGCAACTCCTGCAAAGAAATACAGAACTCTCATCAACACTTTGAGACCATTTCTAACCTCACTGGCTTTTACCCACAGTGTGTGTGGTAGCAGCTGGAACACGCACGCACACGCACGCACACACACGCACACACACACACACACACACACACACACACACACACACACACACACACACACACACATTATTAAAGCCCTATAGTTATTGCTGCTGTAATGTTTCACATTAAAGCTTTTATCTGATGAAACCAATGATGAACCACGGTCAGCGACTCTACTAAAATGAAGGCGTATATAAGGTCAGCGTTGTGATTCTGTGTGATTCACTGAATCCTGGTTCCTGATCATCAGAACTAGGACTTGGAGCATCGTCTGATTTCAGCCCCCATCACTGAACATGAGTTAATCCCTGAAAGCTTCCCCTCGTCTCCTCCTTAGTCATATTCTGGGTTTTGTTCTAGGGTCATTCAGAGGCTGGGCTCAGCAGTCAGGGAGGTCCAGTTTCTAGAGTTCGATAAATTCTGTCACCAGGGTGAAACGGGAACCCCGGGTCGATCGGGATTACAAGGAGATGACCTGTGGTGGGATTTATACGTTTTTACCTCCACCTGTATCCCTCACCCTCCTGAGGGAGGACGATGACAGAGACGAAGGTCAGAGTTCATATGAGAGCAGATCAGAGTGCAGAGCTATGGATTTAATATCCAAGACCTCCAATAAGTGGGAATGTGACTCCTACTGTTTTACATTTGTTTTCATTACATTTACAGCTGCACCACCTCACCTAGAGATATTAAGGTTCATGGCTTTTATCTCACAGATTATAACAAGAATTTATAGAATGTTGATGAAATATTGTAGAATTTATTTGTACATGGAGCTCAAATAGTAATCTTTATTGTTTTCTTTAAAAAGCAAAAAGTATTTCAACACTAAAAAAACATAACAATCCCAGAAGCTGCTTCAAAACTATATTGAGCAAAAAGAGCTGATGATGCTGAGGTGAATGAACTGATGAGGTCAGGGGTCTGGAACCTTCTGGAGCTTCACGTGGTCCTTCAGCCCCTCAGACTCAGTTCCTTGAACCTGAGTGATGTTTATATTTAAACTGACGATAAAATGCTGTAATGGTTTTCTAATTGAGTGCCGTCAGATCTGAACGGTGTTAGGTATGTTTTATAATTGTCGAGTCTGAAAGTGGGACATTATTAAACTTCCATGGAGAAAAGTTCATCTCAGAATGTCAGAACATTTTGTCCTGTGAAAAATGTGATCTCTGTTCCTTTTCCTCTGTTCACGGTTTGAAAAGGGCATTTCTCTCCCAGACTGTTCATCATGCTTTCTGTGCAGGAGAGGGCAGAAAGGATTGGAGCAGAACACATGCTGATTTTACCATGCCTTTCTCCCATTCATGAGCGTGATGAAAATGAGACAAGTCGTTGCATCGTATTTTGTCGGAAGCTTGGGTTTTAGACATATTTGAACCTGACAAACAGAAACTAGTAATAAATGTGCAGGTTCACACCGTTACATCAGAATCAGCTAAAAGGCCTCCAGATTCACTCAAATAGGTTTCAAAGACAAACTCTTGCTGTTGAGCTCATACTGTATGTTGTGAGAAACAAACATTTTTCTTGTTTGCAATAAAAACTGCTTGATTATGGAACAATTCTTATTGTTTAATTCTCAATTCTGATTATTCTAGTGAATATTTAAATCAAAATGATTTACCATGATTGTTATTGTTTCTGTTCATTAGCTGGTGCATTAAGCTGCATTAAGTGATGTTTAAAACTCATAAGAAAATTATTTTCATTACCCATTAGGATAAAAATACAGCTGTGGAAATAATTTCAAAGAAGGATTCAAACATAAAGTTAGTAGAGCACACATTAACCGCTAGATCTAATCAAAGCACTAAACTCAATTAAACTCAATTAAATTATAAAAATGTGTGTGATGTTTCAATTAAGGTCGTTATCATCATTTATTATTGTTACCTTAATACAGTATTAGCATCATGCTATAGTACCTTATGTTATATTACATCACGTACTGCCCGAAATGAACCAAAAAGTGTAAAAAAAGAAAGTTTTACAGTTTTTCCCTTTGTTTGTTTTTTAATTACCCAGATGCAGGCACGTGCAGAGGGGTGCCTGCACCTTTTCTCTTTGATGTCCAAAGTGCCCTTTTTTTTCCAGGGCATTTTTTTTTTTTTTTTTGCATATGTGTGTGAAGGCCCGTCTGTGCCCCTCAATGTTAAAATGTAACTATCAGTAACAATTCCAGCCTAATAAAATGATCTGTATGCTGTCAGTCACATGATAATCAATGCTTGTCAATGAGGGCGCAGCGCGCCGGTTACCGGGAGCGAGCTGTGATCAGCAGGGCTGTAGTAGAAACAGACTGATGTAACAAACTCCGGTAAGCAGGGGGATGTGGGGGTTTGAACTTTTCTAGTCAGATGGTTAAACAGTCCCTTTATCCGCAGTTTTGCTCAAAAAGCGCTATTCTCTCTGCACCCTCCGCTGCTGGTCGCCCCTCTCCTCTCCTCTCCCTCTCCTGTTGCTCCTGAGACCAGCTGATAGTTTCCTGTTCCAAGTTCCTCCTCGTGCTGTCCGGTAAATACCGACACAGAAGCTGCTAATTTGATGCTATTGTAATGTTCTACTCGCTCAAGAACAACACAGCTGTTCTAATTCTCGTTCCTTTATTACTGAACAGCTGTAGTCTAACCTAAACAGAGCACAAGATCCAACAAGAAGCATGTCTCCTCTCGGACACACAGAGCCCGCCCCCGTTGTCATAACAACCAGCTGATGGACAGCTCAACGTGTTGCATTAAATTGCATCAAGTAAATAGTACTACCATCACTAAATGTCTATGTATAGAACAAAAATAACAACATTAAGTGAATATTGAGTCCAGTATAATCTAGTTTCTCTGGACCTGTTAGCAGGTGTTCGTCTCTCAGTCAGAATCAGGTCTCTGTTCAGCTTTGGATTCTCTTCATGTCACTCAGTAGAACTGGAGTGACCAGTCATTTATTATGGAGCTGTGGCACAGCTGTAGAGAATCAGTCTTGCATGTGGTAGACTGGGGTTCAAATCCCAGTCTGGGCAGGTGATAAAATTATGTTTTTGTATGTGCCCCTTTTTTAACTTTGAGCACCTGCCCCTTCAAAGGTCTCTGCACGGCCCTGCCCAGATGAGATGGATTCAAAACACAGTCTTATTTATATTTGTGTCCTGATGAAAGGCGGGGCCTTTTGGGGAGAGGAAGATAGAGATTGATGTGAAAGTTAAAGGATTAGATGGTTTAAAAAGATTAAACAAACAACAAACAAAAAACCCATTGAACCATCAACCTTTGAGTCAATTAATATTTGGGTTTTCTCAAAAGGTTTAGCCATGACTATATGGAAAAGGTTTTTTGTAATGTTCAGAAATGATTTAAAAACATGTAGATCATTTTCTAATTGGAGGATCAGTCACATCTGTCTAAAATGACGTACAGGCAATTAACACTCACCCTATGAGGCATGTGGTGACAGACGATAGCGCTGACTCACAAAAGGAAATGAAACAAAATAGTTCAATTAACCTTTTCTTTGTTAATTATGTTGTTTTTGTGATTGTTTGGAGATGAAATTGAAAAACAAAGTTGGATTATTTGCACAGCCTTGATACAGTTATGTAGTTTGTCTATTTATTTTTGCATAACACCTAAAAATAAAAATAACTCATTGTCACTATGGAACATAAACTGTAGAACATCTCTGTACTAATGAAGAGGAATACGCTTTATAAATAGTTCCTACTTAGTTTACAGGTCAAACAGAATTTAAATTATATTTAGTGTGAAGTCTCTGTAGTGTGAGGAGTGCAGACTAGTCATTACTGGTGACAGACTAACCAGAACCCAGTCAAAGCTCACCTTTCATTGTGCTCCTGGTACACCAGACGGGATTTCTCCAGAAGGTACTTTTCCACGTAGGCTCTGAAAATACACAGAGAGAAGATCAAAGAGTCATAAACTGTGATGCTTTGATCAGAAATCAGCTGATAATAGAATTATTAAGTGTCAGTGTCCTGACTCAGGTCAGCATAGTGCTCATTATGATGAGTTTCCACCACTAAAACCAATGGAAACAGACAACAGGTTGAATTCATAGCAGACTTTTGAAGCATCCACTAGTTCACTCTACAGGGAGGCGGACATTGTCTACTGGTGTTGAAATTATGTTTATTATTCCCCATCTAGCGCCTACTCATCATGTGGTACAATAACAGTAGTAAACATAACGTTGTTCACTACATTGGTGGGAATAGACCACAATTTTTTTGACAATTTCTTTTTTTATGTTTTTAAATGCTTTTATTGTTTTTTGCTAATGTGTCTGGGATTGTGTTTCATTTTCACCTGTCTGCAAGACAAATTTCCCTACGGGGACTTCTAAAAAAAAATAAATAAATAAAAATAATAATAATAATGCAATGCGACCGAGAGCACGCTAACAGCTGATGTTCTGACTGGTTGCTGATCAGTTTATAGACTCTAAAGCAGGGGTGTCAAACTCATTTTCACCGAAGGCCACATCAGCATAATGGCTGGCCTCAAAGGGCCAGATAACTTAAAAATTTAACCAAATTAAATGTAAA
The DNA here is from genome assembly GCA_006937965.1 of Callopanchax toddi. Taxonomy (NCBI): domain Eukaryota; kingdom Metazoa; phylum Chordata; class Actinopteri; order Cyprinodontiformes; family Nothobranchiidae; genus Callopanchax; species Callopanchax toddi. Next base: position 221,503 of record SSNR01000230.1, read on the forward strand.
ATAAATGTAACAACTCTTTAACGTTACATAACTCTGAATGTATTACTTATACAAGATAAAACATTACAAATGCATGAAAAATAGGTTTGCTTGTTGCTCTGTTAGAACATAAATCCTTTTGATTTGTCAGGTTATGAAACCCACTGAACTCCACCAGTCAAGGATCAAACTATTCAAGTGAATTAAAAATACATCAAAGTTATAATAACTTTGATCAAAACAGTTGTTATAGTTAGGGGGGGTGCACACAATCTGTCATCACATGTCCTCAAGGGAGA
>SSNR01000230.1:223907-234106 GCA_006937965.1 Callopanchax toddi
AAGCAGGTCTGTGACCCCTGAGGTGGCATATGAGCCTATCTCCCCCATTAATTAGTTTTAATATGATTCAAAACTTTATTGAAGGACATGAGGATTGAGCAAAAAAAAGTTCCTCAGTGTTTTAGAAAATAATGAGAGAGCAAAGTTTTTGTCTTTTCTTTTTCATTCTGCTGATCCGAAAATTGATCCGAACCGTGACTCAAAACCGTGAACCGATCCGATCCATGAGTTTTCTGATCCGTTGCACCCCTAATTCCTGGCACTAATTATTTAACATGATTTATGAAGGCTCCCTTCGAAAAATGTTAGTAACTGATTTATAATCATGTAGGAGAAAAGCAGCATACAGACTAAACATTAATGTTACCACTTCCTGTCAGTGAGTTCATAGCAACTCATTTTTTATGTTTCCCTTTAGATGGGAGTTTATTGGCAGAAACTATGAAAAAGATGTGTGTGTTGTGTGCATCTTACCCCCTGACTGTGCCACTTTCCTGATAGTTGACCTGGATGAACTTTCCGAAGCGGCTGGAGTTGTTGTTGTGTGCCGTCTTTGCATTCCCAAAGGCCTGAAGAGAAAAAGAAGAGCTGTTTAAATGATACAGGTAAGCGACTTCCAGATACGAGTGAGTGCTGCTCCACCTTTTCACCGTGAAATCTGACAGTGTTCAAAATCAACAGGTTACAGCATCAGGTAGATGTCCTCTGGGTCAAAGATACTGTAGATCTACCAGTAGAGGCTTCATAATGGGAACTGAACTCTGAAGCTAAACACATGTCAGGACAGGAGGGAGAGGCTACCAATCACTGCAGAGGTCAGGGGTCACAGGAGACCCAAACACACACTAAGCTAACACTGGGGCTGTGTTCGAATTCAGGGGTAGGATGCTTCTGAGGACGTGTACTTGCTGGTCTACCTAGGTCCTTGGGTCCTTGCTCGACCGCTAAGACCGGAAATAAACGGCTCTGAATTCAGACGGTCTAGCCTCATACTTATCCCCGCCCCTCAGTCCAGTCGCTTAGCAACCGTGACAGCGCCGACAGACAGGCTAAAGCTAATAAAATGGATCTAAAGAAACACTTTAAGCCATATGTGTCAAACACAAGGCCTATGTCATTTAATGTGGCCCGCGAGAGCTTAAAAGGTCTAAGTATTCAAAAATAAATAGGTAAAAAGTGTATTTTGACCAAAAACTACATTTCCCACAATGCATGTCAATTGTGTTACCCGTGACTTGACGGCTTACCGCCACTACAGGGCAGGGTGCACACAAGCAGTAGGCTGGTCCTCATGAGAACCAGATTTTGAACGCGCCTTTGCGGACCAGCGCTGCGCGGTCCCGATGGGAGACCCCTCGATCTGACGAACTTCACATCCTGTTGCAGCTCAGTGAATGAGTGATCACATGACCTCTGAAGCTAGTGGACACACACGGTAGGACCTCCGACACACACACACACTCACAGCATCTCCAATGCGCGAAGCAATGCGCCATTACGCACAGCTCGGCACGCGCTTTAACACACACACAATCACAGTGCGTCCGACCCACGCACGCAGCTCACACATGCCCAGTAGGGGTACAACGAGTCACAATCGATCCGTGATCTGAACAGATCACCTCTTTGGTTCGGGACACGGTTTGCAATCCAGCTGGCTGCGCTAGCGCGCTTTACTAACTCCGACCCAACCCGACAGCTCGCGCTCTCAAGCTGCTGATAAATAATTCCCCTCTGAGAAAGACGTTCATTTTGTCATCACATATCCAGTTCTCTCTGTCAGAATCAGTCATTTTAGTTGACCGGAACAAAAGATCACTGGTCGATTGTTGATCCATGATGCGTGCGCGCGCAGGGAGCTGCTGATCCTCCATCCCTCCGTCAGCTGATCATCCTCTTCCCTGATGGTAAACCAGATTAACCGGTTTCTGCCTAAGATAACGTGTTGTTTTGGACTTTTATACGAGCTAATGAACATTAATATTAACGGTGGTCAGTCAGGAGGATCAGAACACCTTGATCGTCACGCCTCCTCACCTGCTGCAGCTGTTTGACTGCAGTGAGGAAGAAACCGGGTCATCGCTCTGTCAGACCGGAGAGGTGACTAGTAGAAGGCTTTTCATTTAAGCATCAGAATGACCTCATGAGTTAAAGGTTGTTTGAAATATTGAGCATTAAGCAGAAAAATGTTGAGCCAACAGCAAATCATCATCTTCAACCCCCCCCCATGTGCGGACCAAACACCAGAGCCAGGTTCTCCCTTGAGGACATGTGATGACAGATTGTGTGCACCCCTAACTATAACAAATGTTTTGATCAAAGTTATTATAACTTTGATGTATTTTTAATTCACTTGAATAGTTTGATCCTTGATTGATGGAGTTCAGTGGGTTTCATAACCTGACAAATCAAAAGGATTTATGTTCTAACAGAGCAACAAGCAAACCTATTTTTCATGCATTTGTAATGTTTTATCTTGTATAAGTAATACATTCAGAGTTATGTAACGTTAAAGAGTTGTTACATTTATTTTACATTTAATTTGGTTAAATTTTTAAGTTATCTGGCCCTTTGAGGCCAGCCATTATGCTGATGTGGCCTTCGGTGAAAATGAGTTTGACACCCCTGCTTTAAGCTCTTTTATGGTGACTTGTTTCCTAAAATTTCATTTTAAACATTCAAGCTAGCTTACATTGATTTCTCGTCTTAAATTACATAAAAAATAAAACATTCAACCTCTTTTGTGGAGATTTTTATTATTATACCGGTACTTCAGATAAAGATAAGCAAAAAATTCCTAAACACAAGCTTTTTATAATCTTTTAAAAAACTGACATTTAAAACTGTACTGCTCTCTGGTTTTTTCTGTCACTGCTGCAAAATTGATGAATCAGTAGAATCCAATGGCCGGCACGCAAAGCATCCTGGGATAGCGTTGGCCAGCGAGGATACACCAGACCCATCCTAGAAATTGGGGTGGAACATCCTACCCCTGAATGCGGACACCGCCTCAGACAAACCAAACAGAGCTGAGCTGGGAGCAGACATGCTCAGACATCTAGAGGAGCCCGTCGTTAGGTTCTCATGGCATTCTATCAGGAAGTAGTCCTCTGACTGAAGCAATCCACAAGGCATATCAGATCAGGAAAGAAACTGCTAATTTTCAGATATTTAAAACAACTCATACTCTAAAAAGTCAGACTGCGAGACTGTCAGAATGCTATATTACCTGTTAGCTAACCTCTGCAGTTTATCATAAAACTGTTTGTTTACAGACCAGTGTTCCATTTAAAGGTCCCATATTCACAACATTCACTTTCTAAAGACCTTTTAACAGTCATATCAGTATCAAAGACTGTTTCTGAGACACAAAAGTGTTCAAATATTTTCACCATTTTCACCTCATCATTCTCATTTTTGGGAAATGTGTTTTGAGCTAATGCTAAAACGGATGGTTTGAAAATCATATACCGCAATGAAAACCGCACCTTGTCAGGGTGTGTGTGTGTGAAGGAGTGTGTAGAAAACCTGTGTGTGAAGGGCAGTGGTGAGAAAAGGTGCTCAGTTTAAAACCAGATGAGTCCAACTGATGTCAGCGCTCACAACAGAACGTGGAGGAAGTTTAGGATTCAAACATTTCTACTAAACTATTTTAAAGGATTTTTTCAGAAAGGCTTGAAATATAAATGAGATGTATTTTGACTGGAGGTCATCCTAATCTCTAGATCTAATTAAAGTGACTGAAATAAAATAAGATGTTTGAAAACAAGACCTAATATTTGAAGAAAAAAAAATGAATTTGGGAGAAAAGTCTAACAGATTCCATAGAGCCCTAGTGGTCTATTGAACTTTATACTGACTACTATTAAAATCCTTTTATACAGAAAAAATATTGAGATCAATGTTTTCCATGTTGCTCAGCTCTAAGATGACTCCAAACTGGTGCTCTGACCTTTACTAGCTCAGAAACAGAAACCTAATAGAATCAAGTGGCTGAATCCTGCCTTCAGTCCACAGACTGTGGAGGTGTGTCAGAGATCTAATTACAGTTCCTATTTCCACCCATTAAACACTGATTATCCCACCATAGCATCGTTTATTTTGGAGAAAATCCTCTGACCTGCCTGAAGGTATAGTTGTGTACTAAAACTGTCTCTATTTTTAGACCCAAACTTCATAGTACTATTATGCTAATGCATGCCTCTGCTGTGCCCTGTGGGCTCCTCCACACTGTCACACTCTGTTAGCTCGTCGTTTCCTCCTCCGCTGCAGAGAGCTCCAGACCCACAGACTGTACTTTAGCACGCTGTGAACTTCCTTAAAGCTCAGGCTAATCTGGCTCAAACGATAATGTTTATAACCTGAAGCATTCTCTCTCTGTTTTACCTCCAAATTACTCTCCACTTTCTTAGAACAGCTGCTGTGTTTCCTCTCATCTATGTTTGCATCATCAGGCGATTGTGGAAAAACATCTGCTGGGCTCAGGTCCATTAGCCTGTTTCCTCTGTGTTTCAGGGAGCAGACGTAAACCATTTGATCAGACATTTTTAGAAAAACCTTGATTGAATCACATTGAGTAAAAACTGTCAAGCTGCTCTGTCCCGTTTTAATTCACTGGGTTAACAGTTTCTAATCCTCAGGGTTTCTATGTCTGGTTGTAGAATAAAAATGAATAAACACTTTTAATTTTCTGTGCCTCTCTAGGAATCATCCCCCAGACTTTCTGTCCCGAGGTCTTTCTCTCCTTTATGGTCTGACTCATGGGACGAGTTCCATTTCTCAGACAGAAAGATGGAAGGGAGATATAGCAGAGGAACAAGAGTGGCTTTAAAGCTGACTCTGCAGAGTTGTAAACAAGCTACATATTGCTAGCTATTTGACAGAAACTCATCTCAGAGCACTCACCCCTCCCGTCGGGTAAAATCCATAGACCAGCCTTCCCGCGGACATAGGACCGTACATTTCGACGGCTACTCTAGCCGTAGATGTGTTCCCCCAGGTTTGTCCTCTTTTTACCTCCAAACGTTTTTAGTTTTCTGCTAGCTGAAAAGGTGTTTGTTTTTGTTGTTGTTGTTTTTAGGACTCTGGTATTTTTTCCTAAAATGGAAGCGCTAACAGCCTGCTGTTTCTGTCCTTTTCTCACTTCCGGGATGTTCTACTGCAAAATGTGCCCGGGCGGATTAATGGCGGATCCAAGCAGTGAGGAAGTGCGGCAGACAGACAGCCGGATTGTCTGAAGTTTTTAGAGAACTGAAGGGCAACCACTTTATTGATTTCTTTCAGGGTTTTTTAAAATCTCCACAATATATTTATAGCTATACTATGTTAGAACGTTGTTAAGAGGCATGACAAAAAAACGTTAAAAGCTACATTGTTTACCAAATCAACGAGTGCAGCTTTAAATAATTCTCACAAGTCATGGACTAAAGAGACGCCCTTGCATTTATAGAATGCTAAATGACCTTAAAGATGGGAGACATGAATAGAATCCTGAATAAACCTGTTAAACTTAGTGAGTTCAGGTCCTGCGTATTAAAGACCTCATGCTCTCTCACTGAACATTCAGCAACTTCCACAACCACCAAATGATGTCATTGTTATGGTTCTTAATATTATTTTTTTGGTAGATTCGTTATTTGTCCCTCTTTTTAGGGATTAAACTTTACCACCAAGCTAATGAAGCTGAAACAGAACCTTCTGCAAACATTCTGTTGTTAACTGGGGTAACGGCTATAAAAACAATACACTTAAATATAATGGTCAACAATGTGCTGCCAGTTCTAGTAAAATATCCACCATCACAAAGCTGCTAAAAGCCAAACACACCAGCTCTCATTTATCCACAGCACTGTTGTAAAGGAAGGTTGTGTCATTAAAACCCAACCTCCAACCACATCATGGACTTCACCACTGAACAAAGAGGGAATCTTCTACTTACTCATCCTTCATCCTTACACCTGTTTTAATCTCCCTGGGGATCGACACAGATCAGGTTTCAGCTTCCAGCAGACCCAGCGTCATCGTGGCTCTACAGGTCCAGGTTCTGATCAGGTTTAAAGTGCTTTCACACCACAGGAAGTGTTACCATCACAGTCTGCCTGATGTTCAGTGGGTTCAGAACCATCCAGCTGAGCCCATTTAACCACTACACCCAGACAACATGCTGGTTCACTGAAGGAAACAACAGATATGACTGTTTATCTGTAGGGACGGAGTTCCACTAAAACAAATTAATGTAGAGAAGAAGAACGCAGCACTGGCTGTAACAAAGCACTGAGGAGGGAAACAGGTGGAACTCTAAATGAGGAGGTGCAGCACCAGACTGTTGATGAGGAGCACAGAACAGAGACACTAGTTCAGCCTGTGTGCAGCGAGCATAGAGTCATCACTGAGAAATAGTGAACCACATAGTGAACATTTTAAATACAAGAGACTGCTGAGTGAGACCGGTGTTGTGTCAAAAAGTGTTTCTCAGCACGTGTGAGTCTCTAGCTTGGTGTAACTCTCTCTTCTGGTTAATACACCTCTGTAGATCTAATCTATGTAAATCTGATCTATGTAGATATGGCCACTGTACGCATGCGTGCACACACACACACACACACACACACACACACACGCACACACACTATACCACCTATTTGACCATAACTAGAACTTTTGAAGTTGACGTAAAGTTAAAACCAACCATCTTTATGTATAGTGTTGTTACCAGCTGCTCCTCTAACACCATTTTCTCCTCGGAGGAGGGACTTTAATGAAGCTACCGTTTATTCTGTCAGCAAAATCACTTCCTCCTAGTTTCAACATCATCTCTCCATCTGCTGTGCTGTGATTTAGATGACTAGGTTACTCATGGCTGCAGACACGTGTTGCTGTGAATCTGTTGAGTGTCTTTCTGTCACCAGCTACACCCACAGAGGATGCCGTGCTAACGCTAGCATGCAGACCTTTAATTATGCAGCGCTGGTCTCTGCAGGAGCTGTCAACGACTCTGCAGGAAATGAAATGAGAAGAATGAAAAGCAGCATTAAGCCACAATAAAAAAATGTGTTATTAATAAGTTATTACAGACATCAGACATGTTTTAGTTCAGATCTGATTTTGTTCTCTACTCAGATTTTAAGAAACTGAAATATAGGGTCCGTTAATAGGTTTCCGTTAGATGCCCGCCCCCTACATAGACCCTGTTGAATGCTAAACATCTGAGTTAACTTAGCATCGCAATGGCCGCTGAGAGCAAAACAAATGAGGAAAATGACGACTTCGTGGTAAAAAAAAAAAAAAACTTCTCTCATTTGATGATATTTTGGTTACTAGAGATATGACGTTCTACAAACAGGCACTCTGCAAGACGACCACGAGGATGCGCAAGTGTGGGTCAGAATATGAGTTGGGAAATTGATTAAACAAGCCGCAGAGTGGAATTTTTTTTCCATAACATTTAGTATGGCCATGAAACAGCAAAAGTAGGACTACATGTATGATTTTGACTTCATGAAATGAGCCTCGTTTCCCTTGTTCTTCAGATGCTGGTTCAGTGAGTTTTGCACAGAGTGATCAAACACACTGTTGGAAAGGGCAGATTCTGAACTTTAATTTAAATGGTGGCTTGTTTGGATAGGGCCATACTGCATGTTTGCTACTTTGCGTTTTTCTCGATGTGTGCATTTAGCATCTTTTTACGTTTTTTACATTTAGATGTAGAGTAAATGTTCAGCTTGTCTTTGGAATGAATTTGTTGCTGGAAGTGCTCCAGCACCAGGACCGCTCAGTGGAAACAGGTTAAAGAATTGTTCACTTATTGCAAGGAAACTCAAAGACCATTTCTTCAAAAACATCCACGTCTGCATGAAATAAAGAAAGAGTCTACAGTCAGAATGTTTATATCCTTAATTCACAGATATAAAAAAGGGAAACTACATTTTTTAAACTTGGATCTGGTGGCCAGTTGGCTTTAGTTTACCCAGAGAGGGAACCCAGGAAGATTTTGGGGCGATGACATGCAGCTCTGCTTCCTAACCCAATCTGTGGTTTTGTTGTTCTGACCACAGCACACTGGATGCTCAGCTGAACCAGACAGCACGTTCTATCACAAGCCCTCACATTGGTTGTGCTGTAATGCATGTTTAAAACACTTTTCCTAAATCTTTCACTCACACACACTCTACTCTTCCATAAATGGCCAGTGTCACCAGTGTGCCGGGACACATCTGGATCTCATTGGCCTCAGGAAGAGCCAAACACACAGGCCCAATAAAAACCTCCCCTCCCCGTGCCGGACTGTCAACAGGCCCTCCACCTCTGTGGAGATGAGGAGAAGTGGAAGACTCAAAGGAACAGAGGGGAAGAGGTGAAATGAAGAGAGGAGAAAGAGGAAAATGAAGGATGAATTACAGCAGAGATAAAATATAATGGATTCCTCTGGCTTCATGCTCTTTTGTTCTTTTGGCCAAAATGAGGATAAAACACTTAGAAAGTCAGAATGAAAAAAGTTAATCTGACTGTAGATTTTGTGCATTTCATCTCAAGTTTTTCTTCTTTGCTTGTTTGTTTTTAATTCCTGTTTTGTTCCTGACGTTTACCAGACACTGACGTGCATAAAGACACCTAAAAGCTGCAGAGACATTCAGACAGACACAGGTCTGTATTTACTGACCCTAATGAAAAGTTTATTACTCCATCTACTCACCCTGGAACATGTATGTGTGTGTTTTCTTCATCCACATCATAAGCTATATGTTTTCTGCGACATATGTACCTGTTTAAAGTTGTGTCTTTGTGAGTTTTATCCTCTATGTAAGCCCTCGTAATAAAAATTAAAATGTAAATCTGGACCCTTCATCAGAACTCTGACACATCCCAGCGTCTCGGTGTTTGGCGAGCAGAGGCTCAAGCTGGGAGTGTGTTTGGATCTGGCTGGGAGCCCGTAACGCAGCACAGCGCGACTGACGGAGAGTGGAACTCAGCCGGCAAGGTGGTGGGAAAATCCCACGGCCGAGTGTGTTGAAGTGTTAATCCCTCGAGAGCCCAACATCTATGTGCTGCTGTGTGTGTGTTGTAGTGAAATGATTCATTTGGGTAGGAGGTGTGTGTGTGTGTGTGTGTGTGTGTGTGTGTGTGTGTGTGTGTGTGTAGCATGTTTATGTTTATGTTTTGCAGCCCAGGTTGCGATTCCATCAGCATTAATGAAGCAAATGGTTTCCCTCAGGTTTAATGAGTTGCTCTCTGACCAGTTTCATTAATATTTACTGTTGTTTAAAGTTACATTTGATGATAAAACAGAAATTCTATGACAGTTTTAGGGTTAAATAACTTCATATAAATATAAAAGAAATAACCAATTATAAAACTTGTTGTCTCTAGTTAGAAATTTTATCCTAAAAGTTACAAATTATAACCTCAATTTATAATTTTAAAAAAAGAGACAATATTAATGAAAAAACACCTTTTCTGTGATTGAAAGCATCCAATTGGGTATGTGAAACTTTAAATTATCTGACCAAAAACAGTCAAAGCTCTCTGTTTGGGATCCCTTCAGCAAGTTGCTCAGATCTGATTTCCTTTACATTTTCATCTTAAAACAACTACAACGCCACCTGATTTGGCACAAATCTTATTCCATAATAAGATTTGTGCCAAAAAGATCAACTAAAAAAATAGTTACACACAAAATAAACACACATAATGCAACTAAATAAAACATTTCAGAAGAAGTGTGAAATTTCAAAGCAAAAAAATAAATCACTCTAAAAAAAAACCTAATTCATAAGTAAATATTTATATTTCTAAACAAATTAAATATTTTTACTTCTTAACAATTCATATCTTATTCCTTTGACACACCTTTTGGTTCTCAGTTAATTCTGTGTTACTCAAACCATTTAGGCTTTTATTCTGAAGAGCGTGTTTTGGTTCTGCCGACAGCTCTTTGCTTTTGCTTCACCTCGATTTTGCTTCTTCTCTTAAGTTTTTGCTTTTTAAAGAAATTCTCAATGGGAGGGGCTTTCAGTGCTTCAATCTCATTGGTTATGTGGGTTTGGAGTAGGTGGCTCCAAAGTATGGCAAACAACTAGAGCCTTCATTTTGGTTGCTTTACTTGGGTATATTTTAAATGTGACTGTATGGCAGAAGTCTTATCCGCTAACAATCAACCCTACATTCACCTAGCCTAAAAAAAAAAGGGGGGGGGGGGGGGG
>SSNR01000230.1:234116-265244 GCA_006937965.1 Callopanchax toddi
GGGGGGGGGGGGGGGGGGGCACACTCTGGTTCATTCTCTGTTCTTTAATGTTTGCAGGAAGTTCTTAACCAAAATCTGTACAACTCAGAAGCTACAGTGGGCAGTGTTTCCTCAACAAGTTAAATCCTTCACCATTACCAACTTATACAAGCTGCAGCTCTGCTTAAAGGGAAGGAATTCAGCTAAAAAACTCAAACCAAATTTTCTACCTAAAATAAGCACAACAACAAGCAACATGACAAAGCAGCAAAATGACACTAAAGTTGTATACCCAAAAAACTGACCGTAACAATTATACAGTACAGCATGATGCAATCCAAACAGACACTAACATATAAAAACCCAGGACCCAGAGATTACAGCAGTATACATTTCATAACCCAAATGTAAAATCAGTAAACGAGCAACCTGGTTTATAATGGTAAATGGTGTGTACTTGCTTTCTAAGTCCTAGAACTGCCAAAGCGCTTCACACATAGACACATTCACCCATTCACATTTGTTGTTGTATATCATCACCTGGTCCTTATTTATAGGTTGTTTGAATTTTCAGACCTTTTATGTGACTTGTTATTTATACTGATAGTCATCATCATAGATTTCTATGTCAATGTTGAAAGTGATAGCCTAAATATAGCATTTAATAATCCTTTTTTTAATTGTTTTTACCCAAAATGTTAACAAACCAACTCACTCTCTTCATCATGCTCTCTTAAATGTACATATTATTGGTAATAATGCAGCACAGGGATGATCACTTCTTCTTAGAGTTACACAGAATCCTTTCTAAAACAATATAATACTAGTTTAAAAAGGATTCCTGCCTGTAGTTTATGTATATACTTTTTATTTTTATGGGGATTTTGTTTGTGTTGCTCGTGCTTTGTTTACTTGTGGTGAAGGAAACAGCCTCAGGCGTTTCCTGTCTCAGCTTTTTTCTTCCCTGTCCACAACCCTCCTAAACTCACTTCATTAACTCAGTTCAGCAGACCTAAGCAAGCTGATTGCTGCATTTTCCTTCCTCAAAGGCAGCGTGGTCTCCAAAGTGCTAATGTTTATAAGATACACAGCAACTTTCACACAAGCTGTGCAAAAACAAAGTTCTATAATTAATAGATGGCCTGCTGTATTCCTTGGAATAGGTCAGAAATCTGATTTTTCAAAATATTTTTCCTCTGAAAAAATACACAAACTGGCTTTTTTAAAGCAATATTCACTGCCTGACATGCAGGGTCCTAAATTAAAGAGCAAGTTGCAGCTTAAACACTCCCTTAAACAAATGTTTAGAAAAATATAATAGAAACTTTTTCTGAATAAAAATTGACACAAATTCAGCTTTTTTAGGCTCTTGGATTCATTTTTGTGAGAATTGTCTATTTTTTCACCAAACCGGAAGTGACGACTGTGCAGGGAGACGTTACTTCTCTATATCAGTGTTTTTCAACCGCTGTTCCGCGGCAAATTAGTGTGCCGTGAGAGATCGTCAGGTGTGCCGCGGGAAATTATTCAAATTCACCTGTTGGTTTAAAAACATTTTTTTTAAACTAATTAATTATCTGCTAATAATATTCCATTATCGCGCGTCTGTGGCAGCATCACCAAATGGCAGACTCCGGTTCTGTTTGGAGTCAGACCGCGCAGCAAATCCAAGACTTGGACCTGGTCCAGACTGTGCGCTCTGGGGAAACGCGCAGCGCGCTGTGAGACGCTACCGCGGCCCGCTCGGCACCGGCACGCCTCCGCCTCCGACCTGAACCTGGTCTGTGGTTCGAATTGGTCCGGCGAGGAGGAGGAGGGGGAGGCAAGCGGTCGCGGCCCCGCTGCCACTGGTCAGGAGAACCAGTCCTGCACTGGCTCTGTTTCCTGGTGGAGCAGCAACAGTCCCGACATTTTTAAATTCATACTTTGATCTGACCGGTCCATAAAAACCAGATCAGCGGCCCACGGACACTGGGTTGGGTCATCATCATGTCGCTTTGTTCCTGCGTGACGCACATTTGGCAAAAAAGAAAAAAAAAGTCGGAGTAAACCCCTAAGCATAACTCGTTTTTTAACGGTCTGAGAGGCTCACTAGTTTTTTTTTCTCCAGTGCCTCCTCTCTTTGGCTAAAGGTCTCACTTTTTGACAGGTGAAAAAAATAATCTGTTTGAAATTATTTGATGTGGTAATAAAGACAGATGCTTTAATCAGGTCACCTGTAAACTACTGTATAATCCTTTACTGTCAGGAGATGAGAAGGTTTCTACAGTAAAACTATTAAAACAGGGTGAGCCTTAGTAAACAGCTGCAGTCCTGACAGATTAATTTGTTTTAGTGTTAAAAATGTTTGATTGGACCAAATTCATCTGATAACTTTATGCTGCTTTTATACAGCTTCTCGAGCAATGAGGATGGGTCAAATCAGGGCTGGATCTAGCCAGTCCTATTAAGGGGGCAGGTAGAATATCAGGGGGGGCGAGTCTGGACATGCTAAGAATTTTTTGGTCATCACATCCCCCAATCCCTTAAATGCATCAAAAACTACACCATCAACATATCAGTTCCTCTATCTATAGATTTTATTTTCATATTTGATCCCTACCCTCTGCATTTACCCGGGCTTGGGACCGGCACAAGTAGGACACTGGCTTATGCCCTGTTGAGGCTGCATTTATCGGTTTATTTTTTGTTTTGTTTTGGGGGGGGGTTGTTCTTTTTTGTGTTTTTTTGTGTGTTCTTTTTGTGTTTTTTGTGTGTGATTTTTTTTTGGGGGGTTTGTGTTTTTTGTTTTTCTTTCTTTCTGTGTCATTCATCAGTATAGCTACTTTGAATGAGGACAAACGGAAGAGAGTGCTCAGTCTAAACGGAAGAGAGTGCTCAGTCTGACCATTTTTCACTGAAATATTTTTGAAATTTGGTATTTCTGCATGCAATTGTATTTGGGGGGGCAGTCATGGAATTTGGGGGGGCAATGCCCCCCCTTGCCCATGCCTACATCCGGCCTCGGGTCAAATGCAGATATGAATTTCCCCAAGGGGATCAATAAAGGATAAATGATTATTATTACCATTATTATTATCAACCATCAATGGGCTCAGACAGTTCTGACAGCAGCACCCACCCCCCACCCTCCCACCCCCTGTGTGCCTTGTGATTTTTTTCAATGAAAAAGTGTGCCTTGGCCCAAAAAAGGTTGAAAAACACTGCCATAAACCACTGGAGGTCCTGCATGCACTCGCTAACCAGTGATCAGATGGTGCAGCAACACCATTGTCACCTCTAACCTTCATCAGAACACAGCAAACAAACACTAGATCCATAAGATGTGTTGATATTTTTAGGAAAAAGAAGCCATCTGATTAATGATGAGCTCATTTTTATGGACCTGTCTTCATAAGCAGCATCTCTACAATGTTCCCTCAGAGGAAGTGATGGACCCCTGGCCTCGTAAAAACATTAAAACCATCATAGCAGTCTGAGTTTCAGTAACTGCCAGACGAACCTCTTCATGCTGCTCATTTAGGAGGTGAAGGAAGACTTTTGAAGGTAGAGGAAGCTTTTGGAAAAGCCGTTTCTGCTGCAAAATGCAGAGGAGGAGTAAAACCATCTGAGCCTCATCTGAATTTCACTAAAACCCTGAAACTGGGGCACGTAGGAGCTCTCTCACTTGAGAATGCTCTTCATTATTAAAACAAGATTTTTTTTAAAATCATTTTCCTCCGTTTTTACTCTGCTCTTTCACTACTTCCCTCCTCCCTTAGCTTTTCATCTTCCTCTCTCCCCCATATGTGCTGCAGAGGGGAGGGATGGAGAGAGGATAAGGGCCGGGAGGCAGCTGAGCACTTTCATCTCCCTCTGCAGGGCTGTTGCATCAGGGAGAAAACCACAGCAGAACCTGGGTGGATGCAGCAGCACACCATCTGTCAAACGCTAGAATTCTTTAGTGTTTTAGTGAAGTGATCTTTGACGTCAGCTCAGGTTAAACTCATTAACCTTTACAGAAGGAAGCATCCTGAACAGGAGGGGCTAAAATAATTTAAAAAATAAAAACAAAAACAGGGATTGTTGGGTTTTTTTTAGATTCTCAGTGCAAAACGTGAAGCAGGAACTTCTTTGCATGATTACGAACTTTGTTTCAGTTGATTGAAAGCTTTTCTCCCAGAAGGAAGGAGAGCCATTGGAGGGAGAAGGGAGTAATGAAATGTTGTGATGTCGTACCACATGCTGACACTCTGGATGCTAACAGTATTCTACTAACCCAACAAAGAAAACTTGGGCTTCACTGAAACTAAAATGACCATTGCAATAAACAATCTTACATGTTTTTCTAAAATCACAGCCGTTTGAGACTCTTTGAGTGCAAGATTAAAATTTACAGGTTCATTCGAGCTCTAAAGCCTCCTGATCAGGGTGCTCATTTATAAAACTTGCTTACGCACAAAATGGGCCTGAAAGTTGCGTAAGTCACTTTTTACTCAAAATTGGGGATTTACAGTATAAAAGAAAACGTAATGAAAAAATTTTAACTTTGAGTAAGGACCTGTTGGAGACGTGAAACCTGTCAGAGCAGCTGGTGAGATGAAAAATGTTGAATTTATGACACAATTAAAGACTTGTAGACTCTCACACACACAGAACCAATAATCCCATCTCTAAAAGTAATAAAAATGAAAATCTGAATGAAAATATGTCGCATTTTTGAAAAATATCCCATTATGTTCATCCAGTCGTCTTCAGATTATATAGCGACTGCACTTATTGGTGCATTAATTGTGATTTCTGAGACTTGGGAATCCTGAAGTCACACTTGTGCAGCTCAGCCAGTAGTCAGACTCCGGATGAATGGGAGAGAGTTTTTAGAGATTTCTAGATAATGACTGGACGATCGATCAGTTGATAGATTCATTAGAGCATCCTATGGATCAACTGGGTCCAGAATTAGATCAACAGAACCAGTAAAACCCGGTGTCACCGGCCGTTCTCAGGTTCCCTTCAACCAGCGATTTATCCAACAGGTTGACTGTTTGATAGGATGAACATGACGTGTCTTCCCCTTTGGATTAAATTAAATGTTGTCATTAAACGTTTCTCTTAGATCTTGGATCTACACCATCTCTATGTTATACTGACAGCAGACGCGCTGCAGCGAGACGTCTCTCGGAGCACTTCCGTGTCTCTAATTTGTCAACATTTCACCACCAAACCAAACTTTTTTCCGTCCATCAACCGCAAGCACCTCGAGTTTCAGCCTCTGTAAAATCACGTTTTCTAAACCTCTCTGTTGTCACGATTTACTGTTAAAAGCCAGAAACCCACCGGCTTATGCATATGCAATTATTCATGAGGTACTTTGCATTGACCGTATATGGCAGAATGTGGGTGTGTAGGAGGAGGGTTCTGACCCAAAAACAGCTGAGCACAGTTCTAGGTCTGAGAGCGATTTATAAAGCAGAACTGCGTGGATCTGTGCGTCTGCAGGGTTTTATAAATCGGAAATGGAATTTGCGCACATGAAATTTTTTTGCTGAACTTAAGCAAGGTTTAGTAAGGGTTCTACGCAAAGTTTTATAAATGAGCACCCTGCACAATAAGCTCTGTGTGGAAAAATGAACAAAGTTAACATGAACACAAACCATCCTGAGGCAGAGGGTGGGCGACAACCATACCAGATCAGAAAGAATTAGAAGGAATGTGTGTTGATGATCTGCCAAAGCAGATTGAGTATAAAATCGTGAAATAGGCACATTCTCATCAATAATGTTCTATGCTTTGACAGCCCTCACTTGTTTAGATGAAAAGTGTAATCAAAGCATAATCTACCTGACTTTAGTTGAAGGGACACTATGTAACTTTTTCATATTTTTTTAAACATTGTCTTTTTATTAAGCTTTTTTGTGATTTTTTTTTATATATAGACATACACACACATTACAAAACAGTTGCAAAAAGAAATAAACATATAATTAAATCATATACTAATAACAAAGGAGCGCAAAAAAAGACTAAACAACAAGAATAAAACAAAAGGCACAGTGAGACAGCAAAAAACAACAACAACAACAAAACAATCCCATTCATCCCTACCCAAGTCTCTGCCCTATATCCTCATGTCAACCTTCCCCAAATACAAACAAGGGGAGCACATTCTTAAAATTAAAAAAAAGTAAGCTAAATCATTGCTGAATTTACATACAGGGAGTGCAGAATTATTAGGCAAATGAGTATTTTGACCACATCATCCTCTTTATGCATGTCCAAGCTGTATAGGCTCGAAAGCCTACTACCAATTAAACATATCAGGTGATGTGCATCTCTGTAATGAGAAGGGGTGTGATCTAATGACATCAACACCCTATATCAGGTGTGCATAATTATTAGGCAACTTCCTTTCCTTTGGCAAAATGGATCAAAAGAAGGACTTGACAGGCTCAGAAAAGTCAAAACTAGTGAGATATCTTGCAGAGGGATGCAGTACACTTAAAATTGCAAAGCTTCTGAAGCGTGATCATCGAACAATCAAGCGTTTCATTCAAAACAGTCAACAGGGTCGCAAGAAGCATGTGGAAAAACCAAGGCGCAAAATAACTGCCCATGAACTGAGAAGAGTCAAGCGTGCAGCTGCCAAGATGCCACTTGCCACCAGTTTGGCCATATTTCAGAGCTGCAACATCACTGGAGTGCCCAAAAGCACAAGGTGTGCAATACTCAGAGACATGGCCAAGGTAAGAAAGGCTGATAGACGACCACCGCTGAACAAGACACACAAGCTGAAACGTCAGGACTGGGCCAAGAAATATCTCCAGACTGATTTTTCTAAGGTTTTATGGACTGATGAAATGAGAGTGAGTCTTGATGGGCCAGATGGATGGGCCTGTGGCTGGATTGGTAAAGGGCAGAGAGCTCCAGTCCGACTCAGACGCCAGCAAGGTGGAGGTGGAGTACTCGTTTGGGCTGGTATCATCAAAGATGAGCTTGTGGGGCCTTTTCGGGTTGAGGATGGAGTCGAGCTCAACTCCCAGTCCTACTGCCAGTTTCTGGAAGACACCTTCTTCAAGCAGTGGTACAGGAAGAAGTCTGCATCCTTCAAGAAAAACATGATGTTCATGCAGGACAATGCTCCATCACACGCGTCCAAGTACTCCACAGCGTGGCTGGCGAGAAAGGGTATAAAAGAAGGAAAACTAATGACATGGCCTCCTTGTTCACCTGATCTGAACCCCATTGAGAACCTGTGGTCCATCATCAAATGTGAGATTTACAAAGAGGGCAAACAGTACATCTCTCTGAACAGTGTCTGGGAGGCTGTGGTTGCTGCTGCACGCAGTGTTGATGGTGAACAGATCAAAACACTGACAGAATCCATGGATGGCAGGCTTTTGAGTGTCCTTGCAAAGAAAGGTGGCTATATTGGTCACTGATTTGTTTTTGAATGTCAGAAATGTATATTTCTGACTGTGTAGATGTTACATTGGTTTCACTGGTAAAAATAAATAAATGAAATGGGTATATATTTGTTTTTGTTAAGTTGCCTAATAATTATGCACACCTGATATAGGGTGTTGATGTCATTAGACCACACCCCTTCTCATTACAGAGATGCACATCACCTGATATGCTTAATTGGTAGTAGGCTTTGAGCCTATACAGCTTGGAGTAAGACAACATGCATAAAGAGGACGATGTGGTCAAAATACTCATTTGCCTAATAATTCTGCACTGCCTGTATTTTGAAAAATGTCAAAAAAAGAGCCCCAGATATTTTGAAATTTCCCAACAGAATGTTGAAGAGAACATCTGATCTTCTCAAGCTTAAGACATGACATGAGATCATGTAGCCACTGCTTATGGGTTGGACACACCTCACCCTTCCCCGCCTTGCCAACAGAGAACAAAATGATAATGTCTGTTTTTTAGAGGCTGATAGATGTTCCATCTCCTCGCTGATACCAAAAAGAGCCAGTAGGGGGCATGGTACCACAGTCACCTTAAGGATCTTTGACATTGTGTAAAAAAATTCAGTCCAAAATTGAGCGAGACAGGGACAAGACCAATACATATGAACCAGCGTTGTCTTAGCAGTTTTACATTTGTCACAGTGTGGGGTAATTTCCGGGTACATTTGAGATAATCTGACTTTAGAAAGGTGAGCTCTGTGTACAACTTTAACTGAATGAGACCATGGCGTGCACATAAAGATGTTGTGTTGACAAGTTCCATGTCCATGTTTCCTCAGAGATGTTCTTCTTCCCACTCTGCTTTGAGTTTGGATGAAGAGACTTGTTTTAGATTTAGCATTTTATTATAGAGCTGTGATGTCAGCCCTCTTTGGGATGGGCTTAACAATAAAATGGTCTCTAACAGTGTGGGTTCTGGCAGGAGAACTGAGCCTGAAAGTTGAGTTAGAATGAAGCTTCTGGTTTGTAAATATCTAAAAAAAAATGAGATTGTGGCAGACTATATTTATTGTTAAGTTGTTCAAATGATGCCAATTTACCTTCTATGAAAAAGTCCTTAAAATATACAAGTCCATTCTCGCGCCACTCTGAGAAAACCTTATCCTGGATGGATGGTTTAATGCAATGGGGCTCATAAATGAGAAATCGTGAAGTTTAAAATATTTCCTAAATTGGCCCCATATTTTCAAAGAATTTTTCACCATGGGATTTGAGATGGAGCTAGGTAAAGACGTTAAACGTCGGGAGCAAAGGACAGCCGGTATGGATATATCTTTATTACTATTTATCTCCATAGTAACCCAGTCAGGACAGTCATTTCGACTAGTGTGATAAAAAAACAAAAACACCAAAGCTCTTAGGTTAGCAGCCCAATAATAAAAACGAAAATTAGGGAGGGTTTATTAAAGCATCCATCCATCCATCCATCCATCCAACACTCCAAATAAATTAAAAAATACAAACAAATAATCCAATAGCACTTTTTTGATGTGGAAGTTCAAAGGTCAGCTGACACCACAAACACACACCCAGTCACAACAACACGACAAACCCGTCACCTGTTAGGCTATAGGTGAAAACAAGGACATGTTCAAACTCCCAGCAGCCACTCCTCGCCTTTTCATCCACCCACCCACTCAAACACACAGGAGGACTATCTCAATAGCACATCTGCACCATTCATCCTCTCATTCTTTCGTTTATCCACAACAACCTGCTTTACTTTCACCGACAGACCCAGTGTGATTCTAGTTTGTTTAGGAGGAACCTGTTACAACCTGACAGATGAGTGAAGTCACGTTTAGAGAAAACGTCCAAAGACATGATAATCAGAACCTACTTCTCACAAAGACAGGAGCTGCTCTGAGCAGCTGCATGGTATTTCTACTGTTACCAGAGAGAAAAGACAGCAGAAGGGTTTGATTTAACACTCTTCTGCTGCTTCGTTTTCTAACCCAAAAATGACACAGACACAAGGCATGTTCATGTCAATGAAGTATAAAAATTGGGAGTTTTAGCTAAAGCACAAAAAGAATAAACCAAAAATAAAAAAAAATGTAAAAGGCCTCTGTTTGGAGGAATAGAGTTTATGTATGGTGACCCTGAAGTGCAAACCACTACAACAAGTCACCGAACACAACAACAAATTGGGAATCACAAACACAAAAAAGGAATCAGTATCAGTATGTCATGTACGTCAGGGAGCTGCTTGTTGCATCAGCGATAACATTCACATTCACCATGGTCAGGATGGTACTGCCTCTGCCTGTTACTATTAGAGAAATGAGTTGATAGATTAGTTACTGTTAGTGGCAGCCCTATAAGACAGTAATGATTTATAACTTGTACTCAGAAACAGAAGAATCCCCTCAGGTGCATCAAACAGTTGCAGCTCTCTTAGACTCTGACATTCATCCTCAGCTCTGGACAAAGGTTTGGATTTAGGAAGAAATGGATGAAATGGTTGATTTAACGTCACTCCAGCGCTGAAAGGAGACACACTTTGGCTGCCTGGTTCACAACAGGAGGTCTCACTGAACAGCATTTTAATAAATAAAATAAAAATGCGTGACCCAGTTTGTTCCTGAAAACTGGGTCACACATTCACAGTCAAAGTACATTTAAATGTGGATGAGCAGAAAAATGAGGAAACGTTGATTTCAGAAGCTTTTTTGTTTCCGTTTATATGGCCGAACAGGGTTTTTTCTGACAGTTTTTTAAAATTAATCAAGGTCTACTATAAGAATGAGAGATTTGTGCTTCTGGACAAGATAATTATTACTCCCGTCATGCACAAACTAAGAAAACAGGTGAGTAAAAAGCCTTTCTGCTGTTGGACCCTGAGAACAACATCATACACTCTAAGACCAGTCATTTCTGTGAGGTAAACCTCCTCCAAAAGCTCACAAACAAAGGCAGTGTTTGTTTACTTTACATGGTTAAAATAACTTCAAAGACTGGATCTCAACCTCAAGATTCAAAGAAATCACCAAAAATAAGAAAATCTCAAAGAAACGTTTGATATATTCAGAAAACGTACACTACCAATAGAAACCAGCGTGAGCGATGGTTTCTGATTAGAGTCAGTGTGATGGATGACAGTCTGGTTAACAGTTTCAAATGATCTAGATCACTAACACGGATTCAGTTTGCTCCACTGCCCCCGTCAGCCCAAAAGACCTTTTGTCCCACTGAGCCTCCTGATTGTAATCTCATCTGGGACTGATTGCTGCGACATCACGTAAGCAGGCTCAAATCAAATCAGTGCTATCAATTTCTAGTCCCAAGCCTTTCACTAAATGAGGCGGGTTGAGCTGAGGAGTTCTCTAGAGAGAGGTATGGCCTGGTCAGAGTGAATTACCTCCACCACGACGAGTAAAACAAAATCAGTAAGCCCCTCACGTTGGATAAATACTGACAGCATTCTTAACCAGCAGAGTCATTAAAATATCAAATGTGTGTTAGTGGATGTAGTGAAAAGCAGAAAATACTGAGAGAACTGAAGCAGACTGGGCTGGGTCACCCACCTTACTGTGTGACTGTGTGTGAATGTTGGTGGTGGTCAGAAGGGCCGATGGCGCAGAATGGCAGCCTCTCTTCTGTCAGACTGCCCCAGGGCAGCTGTGACTACAGACGTCTGTCGTAGTTTACCACCACCAGAGTGAGAATGAATAATGTAGGTTCTGTCAAAGCGCTTTGGGTGTCCTCCTGAAAGGCGCTATATACATCCAATTCATTATTATTATTATTATTAACTGAGCTGCCACTAAGCATCTGAGGACATTGTGCAGCTGTCAGCAGGGATAAACGTGCACTGCGCTGGGCTTCCTGTGACTCAAAGTAGGAATGCTCTGGAGAAGGCAGTGTGAGGAGGAGATGGGGATGAGCTGGCTAACAGATGTTTAGGATAACGTCACAGAGTGCTGACTGCCCAGAGGGCACAGATTAAAGGGATGGAGGTGCCAACAGGAACAAGGAGGGCCTGCAGTGGACTACAACACTCAGACAGGGTGACTAGCCAAAGCATGGAGCAGGTACTGATGTTTAGCCGCATGCAAAGAAAGTCTGTTACTGATGCAGGAAACACATCATTTAAAGTAAATAAAACAACAGAGAAAGTAATGAAAACACAAAGTCAGATATTTTACCAAGGAATTAAAGGCCCATCATTCCCTGAAGGAATTCACTCTACAGAGGAAGCTTGTTTCAGCCACTGGTGTCCAACATCTTGTTCTTTGGTCGTGATCCAAATCTCATGACCAGGTTGGCATGTAGATCAGTAAATTCAGAGCAAGGTTATAATAGTTTAGCGTTTTTCATTTGTTTTTATTTTAGTTTAGTTTTGTTTCAAACTTTTAATTCTAGTTAGTTTTAATTAGTTGTTGCCATTGGTTTGCTAGTTTTACTTAGATTTTATTTTTTGAAAACGCTTAGTTTCAGTTTAGTTTTTATTAGTTTCAGTTTAGTTTTTATTAGTTTCAGTTTAGTTTTTATTAGTTTCAGTATTAGTTTTAGTCTTTTGTAATAAGACATATCAGGGACAAGACGGATACACAGTGAATAAATTGTGTTAAAAAAAATCACAGAAAATCATAAATGTATTATTTTGAACAGGTGAGCTACCATACATTCAGTGAAGGATCAAAGGAATATGGCAAAGTAAAAAATATTAAATCAATGGTGTAGATTTGCTCTTGACATTGGTGGACCAGGATGAGCCGTTCGCTGGGTTTTGGGGGGCTTAGCGCACGCTGAGACAGGAAATATTTAAAGTGCAGATTTGGCTCGGTGCACATAAACCTGGTCTGATCCTGTCAGTTTGACCCAGAACCAGACCTCCAGGTCCCCTTGGTCCTGGTTCTGGGTCCCTGTAGCTGGTTCCAGAAGCATTTTAGAGGGGTTTCAACCAAGATAGTCCCAGACCCAGACCTCCTCCTTAGGTAACAGTCCCAGGTTGCCCGGTCCTGGTTTTGGCATCCAGGAGCATTGTCAAGGGGAATTTTGCATAACTGAGGCCAGAACTAGGCTTCCTAAGCCCTGGGTCGGTCCAGTCCTGGTCCTGGGTCCATAGTGGGTTCCAGGAGAATTTTAGAGGGGTTTTGACCAGGATAGAGACCCAGAACCAGACCTGCTCCATGGGTAACAGCCTCAGGTCCCTGTTAAGTTTAAATCCTCAAGTTTAGTGTTTTTTATCATTGAGGAAAAAGTCAGATATCTTCTGCTGGTGTCTGCCCTGCAGGGCTCTGATTGGATAAAATGTCTTTAAAAGTGGCTGAGACTTAACAAAACAGCCTCCTGATGATAAAATATATAAAAACCGCCACCACACGTCTTTTACACCACAGTGCTATCAATTTCAGAGAGGTATGGCCTCTCTGTATTTAAACTCCGTTTAAACTCCGTGTTTAAAACACAATCGCACATAATGTACGTCACTGCACATCAAAACCGGCGTATCCGTTTTTTTTACGGATGCATTTTTCTTTCTCCGTCTGCTGGACTCAGGTCCGTCTGCAGACTCCAAGCACAGCAGCAGCACCTGGTCTGTGGGCTGAACGTTTTATTACTGGAGAGGCAGCGCTATGTCTGCACCCTTGGATCAAATTATTGGTGGGGACATTTCAGTGATTTCTGGAGTCACGATCACCTCGTCTATGCCAAATCTACGCCCATAAATTAATTACAATAATCGTACCTGAGCCACTCATAATATAATTGCTACTTTACCTGGTTTACCTTGTGATCCGGAGGCGGAGGGAGGAGCTCCTTTACCTTGTCGATGTAAGCTAGGTTAGCCATGTTGTGAGAGCTTCTCAAGTTCACTTTCAGGTCTGCAGGGTTTGTCTCCTCAAGAAATGTTCCACATATTTGATCTCGTTCTACTACAATACACTGCTTTTATCTAAAACACAGTTATATTCAAAGTAATCCCAAATTTGTCTCCGACATGATGCTCTATGTTGACAGATGAGATGAGCCATCTCAAAAAAAAGGAAAGCCTACCGGAAAGACATGAAAAACTAAAACGAAGCTTATTTTCTCTATAAATTCAGTTAGTTTTAGTTAGTATTGTTAACGCTCATTACAGTTCTAGTTAGTTTCAGTTATGTTTCTAATTTTCATTTTTATTTCAGTTAACGAAAATGTTTTTTTAATTCTAGTTTTCGTTATTTCGTTAGTTTTAGTTAATTATAATAACCCTGATTGAGAGCTTTGACTTTTGACTCGGATTCCTCGAGAGACCAGAGAATCACCCTTGTTACTCAAGACAAAACCTCGATCTGTTGGTCCATCTCCTGCTCTGTCCTACCATCACTAGAGAACAAGACACCAAGATACTGGAACTCATTCCCAACTCGAAGACAACATTCCACAGTTCTCCAGTCCAGAACCATAGCCTCAGGTTTGGAGGAGCTGACTCCTGAATTAACTGATTGTTGCTCAATATCTGTAAAATTCATTAATTCCCTAAGTTAAAGCTCTTTTTGTGTTTGTTAAAATTGATCAGCTTGAATCTGGTCAACCCCAAACGATAAGTTCTACATGTTCATCCAGTGATCACTTCCTGTGGAATCCAGTAAAATCCAACCACATGTTCATCTGGCTAACAATGCAGTGTGTGTGTGCGTGCGTGCGCTGGGGGGTCAAACTGGTTCTGATGGCTTCAGGATGTCTCACTGCAAATTAAAGATGACAGGAAAAACTCATAATGAGTAAACATCTCCTGTTTCAGTGAGAGCAGTCTGCTAACATATTCTGACAAGCAACTCCCCCCTCACACACACACAGAAACACACAAACACACACACACTAGCGGAAGCCATTGGAAGCATCTTTCTACAACAAACCCAGTTGAAGCGAAGGTGCCGTGATGCACACATCCTTCTAAACCTCATCACAGGTACAGTGGTTTTCATCTGGTGTGTGGGGTTCAGTGAGTTCACCACAGCAGTAAGTGTGTCCACATGCCAGGGCTACACAGGAATTAAAGTGAGTAACACTCCTGGATCCAGCCTTGGTGGTGCTCCTTATGAGTTTGGGCTGCTGACCCTTCACACTCAGCCTTAATGATACCTGCTCCTTTGAACTTCTACCCAGAGGGCCGATGGACAACCTGCAGCCATCTATCAGCCACAGGAGACAGCTTCTGTCCCTGAGGGCCTGGTTAAGAACAGGAGGAGGAATCAGGATGGGAACCATGTGGTAAAGTGGTGTCTGTAGTGCGTGATCACTAGCCTGGTAAGCCACAGTTCACTGAAGCGACTCATTCATAGGGTTGTCAATCAAACTGTTTGCTATTGGATAGCGCTAGGACCAATCAGAGCCATTAACAACAACCGGAACCAGCTGGTAAATAAACTTTTGTGTGCCGTGCCATTGGCGAATATGCCGCGTCCCGTCGGCAAAGCGGCCAATAAATCCTCTTTCAAAATAAAAGACTTAAGTTCCTCTATCTGTTCACGTCTTAAAGAAAAGCCCAAATCTAAATCGTCCAAAGTTGATGACAAAACCGTTTCAAACAAACACGGAGCCAGAGCTGCCGCCATGTTTAAATTCAGAGTCAAACTCGGAGCTCTGCCGTCATTGGCTAATCCCGCCCACCAAACCATTAGAGAGCTGTGATTGGCCCGGTACGAGACTGACCGGACCAATCAGTGGGCTGCAGAGGTTCCAATGAGCGTGGCTAGACCAAAGTCTGCAGAGCAGAACTGACGGTCTAGTTCACTAGGCTGCCTGATCACCACACCAACACAACAAAGGCAGGCTGTAATGTGGCCCCTACTAGGGATGTGAATCTCTACATCCCTATCCCCTACAGGCCCCTCAGGAGCGCTCCATCTGTCCACTGGAAACACGGCACCTTAGTCTGGAAGACTCAGTCTTCAGGAGGTTTAAGGCTGAAGACTTTTCATGATCCGATGATCTGGTTCACCATCAGTCCCATTTTGAGAGAGGTCACTGAGGTAAAATAAACCTCAGGGCTGGTGTTTATCCCAGCAGTCAACAGTCATAAACCCTGAATGGCCCATTAATCCATCAAAAGGCGTCTAAAGTAACAATATTTTAAAAGTTTTTAAAGCTCAATATAAAGTCTCAAAGAAAGCTGTCCTATAAACCTCATCAGAGACTAGATGGGTCTCAACGTTCCTTCAAACAGACACGTTTGTTTCTCTCCAGCTGGCCTAAAGTCAAAGGAGAGTCCTGACTGTCTTGTTCAGTTAACCATCCTGATGTTTCCATCAGCCTTTGCTGTATCAGGTCTCCTGGACCCCTAGTGAAATGAAACTCATAACTGATGCTTTTATTTGATCCCATCCTGATTCAATTGAATCCTTTCTGCATGTTACAACAGTTCATCGCTGAAGTTCCTACAGCTGGTCCAGAATGCAGCTGCTAAGATATTTAGGAGAGTTCACATAATCCTGGTTTTAATCCCATTCCAGTGGTGTCTCTTCAGGTTCAGGATTCAGTTTAAAATTATTGTATTATTATAAACATCAGCCTCCATCATACTGTGCTCTAAATGACCTACTGTATTTTAAAGCAGCACTCTGGATTATTTCAGCAAGAGAGCAGTTTTTGAATCCAACGTCCAAAGGCTCCTCCTCAAAACATCTCGACACACACGTCCGGTCGCGTGTGCGCGCGTGCACACATATACGTTGCGGGCATGAACTGTACCGCTCAGTGTGTAGGGTTTAATCACTCACAGTTCACAATCTTATTCCAACAACACTACGAGGGTCTGACGAGCCCTCTCTGTCCCTGCTGCTTCTGATATTAGCTCTGTTAGCAGAGAGCTGCTGCTGGACTCTGAAGCTGAACTTGACTCGGCCCTGGATGAACTTTCTGACCAAAATAAACGCGTAATCCTGTCAAGCCTTGCCATTCTGTGAGGTGAAAGGTTTAAAAATTAAAATAAATCCATCTTTAGCTGGGGAATGGGTAGGTTTTTAGTAGAAATGAGCTGTGAGTCCTCAGTGAATGAGCTGTGGCAAACAGAGAAACACACGGAGCGTCCTGTACGAGAGCGCCCCCTACTGGTACAGGTTTGGTCGATGCGCGTGCATGTTGAGAGAATGCAGAAATTTGAATTTCATTGGCTGAAAAATGTCAGCGGCAAGAAATAATGGAAAGGGGTCTCTAGGAGGAAGGAGGGTCTTCATCAGAATGACAGATGTTGTGGAACTCAACCCATAGATCATAGTTTAGACCTGAAATATCATTTAAAACATTTAGAAAACTTTGATACATAGAAAAATAATCCAGAGAGCCGCTTTAATGTAACTGTGTTTTATGCAAACGTAGAGGATGTACATGAATGCATTGGGCATTCCCCCAAATTCATCAGATTCAATGATCAGGGTCTATGTCTTGTTGGCCCTCAGAACCAGAAAACTGATCTAGGTCAGACAGAGACCAAGGGAGGACAGCCTGTCCAACTGGTGGGGATTGAAGGACATAAACAGCTGGATGTCATCAGCGTAGATGTGATATGAGGTGTCAGAAAAACTGAACGATGCCAGCTAAAGGAAGGATACAGAAAGAGAATAACAGAGGTCCCAGAACTGAGCCTTGTGGAACCCCACAGGTTAGGAAGGCTGTGATAAAGAGGAATGTTTCTGTCCTCACAGAGAATGTTCTGTTGGAGAGACATGAAGAGAACCAGTCAAATGCAGAACCAGAGATACCAGCCTGAACATTCAGCCAGTCAGTAAATGTTCTGGTCCACACATCAGATGCTGCACTGAGGTCAAGTAAACCATAACACCATAACAAAGCTCAACGACGCCAGGAGGTTTCTGAGACTGTGTTCAGGATGTGCAGATAGTTCCTGAATCTCGGCTGAGGAGGACTAAACATGACTCATTTAAATGTTCCTCTAAACTTTGGACCTGGTACCTGAAGAAACGTTTGTTCTGTTTAACTTGTAATAAAACAAGTCAGTTTTTATATTGAATGTTTCTAAAGCCTTTATCAAATCTGCCTCCTTCAAACTATCACCTTGGTCCGTACTAAACAGAAACATCATCAGGTGCAGTTTTGATGTAGAATACAA
This sequence comes from Callopanchax toddi, assembly GCA_006937965.1. Lineage (NCBI taxonomy): Eukaryota > Metazoa > Chordata > Actinopteri > Cyprinodontiformes > Nothobranchiidae > Callopanchax > Callopanchax toddi. The sequence continues at coordinate 251,610 of SSNR01000230.1, forward strand.
AATACAATGATCTGAGATCAGCAGACAGCAGTCGACACACAAGCCAGGTCATTCCCATCAGCCTGCCAGCTGTCTTCCCGTCAGCACGCTCATATCTCTGTCGCCTCGCTCTGAACGCAGCTTAGATTACACACGACTGCAGTCTCTGTGGTGAGTTATTAAAGGCCTTTGCATGATATGAAATGATTACAGAGTGATCAGAGCATACCGAGGATGGTTAGATGATACCGCTGCCATTATGTCACGAGGACAGTTAGCACTGCTGCATTTCTGAGACGTATCACATGGTGATGAAGCTGCTGCACTGCAGCTCAAAGGTCACAATGCTGAGGACAGCCCACAGCCGCCGCCAGCTGGAGGTCATCAGTCACAGCTCTGTAGGCTCAGCTGAGTCACACACACACACACACACACACACACACACACACACACACACACACACACACACACAAACACACACACACACACAGAGTGTGACATCAGTCAGACTGTTGTCTGCATTAAAATGAAACAAAAGATAAAAACAACGCTGTTTTTGAGGAGAACATTTATCCTATGCAAATCTTAAATCATTTGTTTCTTTGTTTATTTGCAAGTCCAGATATCAACTATTGTGTTTGATGAAAACAAAGTGAATCCAAACTGAAAGTCAGATCATGAAGACGATAAATGGACTCTAAAACCACAGCATGTATCTGTTATAGCCTTATAAAACCACCTGCTTCAAACTGGTGTCAGACTCTCTGTACTGGTTCTAGGTGAATATAATGCATGTGGCAGCCATTGCTTTTAATTACATATTTAATGTTAACTCAACATGAAGCAGAAGCCATCCTGCACAGCTGGACATAAACAACCGACTGCAGAGAAAAAAAACAAACAACAAGCTAAGCTGTCCAGGTTTTTCCTTCACATTAAGTAAAGACTGAGTTTCTTTTATTTCTTCTTCAGCAGAACTAATTAGAGTTTAAAAATCATGAGAGCTTGATGCCTAACAGCACACCCTGTGGTGCCATTTAAAGGATATTTTAATTATGTCAATCCAAGCAGAAGGCAGACAAGCTTTGATTTAAAGTATTTTTCAAGTACAAGGTTTAAAAAATAATATTTCACTCGTGTGCTGCTTCTCCTCCCCTAATCCATTCATCCAGTTGGCAGTAAGCTTCTTAAGTGGATCCAAAACGAATGACTTATCTGAATTTACAGGCTCTTTTACAAATGTTCACAAACCCAAACCCAACCACAGATTATCCTGCCAGCAACACAGAACTCCTCCAGAATAGAGTTTCATTTTTTTATGATTTTTTTTTTTTTTTGCTAAAGAAAACCAAGAGGCTGATAACAAAGAATACAAAATGAATAATAATAAATCTTTTCACAAAAAAACACATGAATTAGACATGCGTTATGATCTACAGCTTATTTAGTCTGCTCTAAAACAAAACAAATATCTGAGTTTATTTATAATCAACTGACCCATTTTGAATGATTTATTAATTAACTCACTGGCTGCCAGCCGATATCTGAAAATAAAGCCCCTCACTGCCAGTGTTTTTGAGCATTTTACTGTTTTTTGAAGAGTCACAGAATATTGTGCTCTAGGACTATGCAAACACCAACACTACTACAAGAAAGAGCAGACTCTCTTCTATCATCAGGAACAGACAGCTTGTTTCTAGCGTCTTCCATTCCTTCACAATCTGCTGTAGAACATAGGTGGGTTTTACCCAAAACCCCCGTTTCTGACCAAAACATGGAGAAAACTGGCTTTTTGTGTAAAAAGAGATGTCAGGCAGAAAATGTAAATATGAAATATTATGTAAAAAAAATCATAATCACACACACTCATCATATATAGGCCTATGTATAAACACACACATTATATATATACAGTGGAGGAAATAATTATTTGATCCCTTGCTGATTTTGTAAGTTTGTCCAATGACAAAGAAATGAAAAGTCTCAGAACAGTATCATTTTAATGGTAGGTTTATTTTAACAGTGGCAGATAGCACATCAAAGGGAAAATCGAAAAAATAACTTTAAATAAAAGATAGAAACTCATTTGCATTTAATTGAGTGAAATAAGTATTTGAACCCTCTAACAAAAAATACTTAATACTTAGTGGAAAAACCCTTGTTTGCAAGCACAGAGGTCAGTCGTTTCTTGTAATTGATGACCAAGTCTGCACACATGTTAGGAGGAATTTTGGTCCACTCCTCTTTGCAGATCATCTCCAAATCCTTAAGGTTTCGAGGCTGTCTCTGTGCAACTCTGACCTTCAGCTCCCTCCATAGGTTTTCTATAGGATTAAGGTCCGGAGACTGACTAGGCCACTCCATGACCTTAATGTGCTTCTTCTTGAGCCACGCCTTTGTTGCCTTTGCTGTATGTTTTGGGTCATTGTCGTGCTGGAACACCCATCCACGACCCATTTTCAGTTTCCTGGCAGAGGGAAGGAGGTTGTCGCTCAGGATTTGACGATACATGGCTCCGTCCATTTTCCCGTTAATGCGGTGAAGTTGTCCTGTGCCCTTAGCAGAAAAACACCCCCAAAGCAAAATGTTTCCACCTCCATGCTTGACGGTGGGGACGGTGTTTTGGGGGTCATAGGCAGCATTTTTCTTCCTCCAAACACAGCGAGTTGAGTTAATGCCAAAGAGCTCAATTTTGGTCTCATCAGACCACAGCACCTTCTCCCAGTCACTCTCTGAATCATTCAGGTGTTCATTGGCAAACTTCAGACGGGCCTGCACATGTGCCTTCTTAAGCAGGGGGACCTTGGAGCTCTGCAGGATTTTAATCCATTGCGGTGTAATGTGTTTCCAATGGTTTTCTTGGTGACTGTGGTCCCAGCTAATTTGAGGTCATTAGCTAACTCCTCCCGTGTAGTTCTAGGATGATTTCTCACCTTTCTCAGAATCATTGACACCCCACGAGGTGAGATCTTGCGTGGAGCCCCAGACCGAGGTCGATCGATGGTCATTTTGTGCTCCTTCCATTTTCGAACAATTGCAGCAACAGTTGTCACCTTCTCTCCCAGCTTCTTGCTAATGGTTTTGTAGCCCATTCCAGCCTTGTGCAGGTCTACAATTTTGTCTCTGACATCCTTGGACAGCTCTTTGGTCTTTCCCATGTTGGAGAGTTTGGAGTCTGCTTGATTGATTGATTCTGTGGACAGGTGTCCTTTATACAGGTGACTAGTTAAGACAGGTGTCTTTAATGAGGGTGACTAATTGAGTAGAAGTGTCTAACCACTCTGTGGGAGCCAGAACTGTTCATGGTTGGTAGGGGTTCAAATACTTATTTCACTCAATGAAATGCAAATGAGTTTCTATCTTTTATTTAAAGTTATTTTTTCAATTTTCCTTTTGATGTGTGATCTGCCACTGTTAAAATAAATCTACCATTAAAATGATACTGTTCTGAGACTTTTCATTTCTTTGTCATTGGACAAACTTACAAATAATTATTTCCTCCATTGTACATATGTATTAGGGATGTACAGATACTTAAATCTGCCTTAAATCACTTTAGTGTTCTAGAGTGAACATTGTGTAAAAAAATCAGAACATGCAGGGGAACGTTTTTGTTGGAGGACCACATCTCGACGTAACACTGCCGATTATCTGTGTTTATGCTAGCATTATATTAACAAGTTATACTGTATTTAAAATGTTTAATATAACGCAGCCCAATAAGAGGAAACAAACTGTAGGGTGCTTGGATGGGCAGACCTACAGCAGTATGTCACATACCATCCAGGCACACCAAGAACTTGGGTTTTTTGCTATATGCATGTAAAAATAAAGACAAAATAAAACTCAGATATATTCTAATCTAACTCAGTAACTTTATTGTTGCTGTTTGACTAACAGACTGGACCAACAAATGGCTGAAAAATGATGACTGGATATTTGGCAGCACAGGGTGGTCCATGCATCAGAGGGTCGAGTGGGAAGGATGTTGGCACAGATGCACGAGTCCTATCATCAGGACTGGTCCAAATTATCCAAATTAAGAGCTAAGCTGTCCACCATTTGTTTGTGTTTAAGTGGTTTTATTCCGAAGTATTCTCAGCTTATTGCCAAGGGTTTTTACAGCTGGCCATGTATATTTTATTTTTGTTAATCTTTTTAGGGTACAAGAAATCTTAACCCTCAACCATACCAAGCTGAATACATGGGACATAAACTACACATGGACCAGAATGAGAAGCTGGCTATGTATGGAGTTACTCATGTTTTAGCTATTGATGGATTCAGCAGAAAAATTGTTGGCCACTCAACCATGCCAGTGAAAAATCTAAAAATCTATCAGGAGGTGTATAGATGAGCTAAATAAATGACAATTCTTATGTTTTTAAGTATGGTAATGAGCATTGGTCCATTTATGAATATTTAAACAAACAATAAAGAAATTTAGACATCATTACAAGTCATACTAACTGTAGTCAGTTTTCACATTTTAAATGGCCTTTCATCTTTCTGCTCTTTCAGACATGCAGTCCTTACTTATGGGTTATGGGATCAAGTTAGAGTGGATCACAGCACAGAGTTCAACCTCAGTTTGTTCATTCAAGAAATGCTGGCAGATCACCGGCACAACAAGGAGAGAAGGCCCTACATTCAAACCACGTCTACAACAGGAAGTTTCCATAAACTAACATTGTCCTCTGTGATGATCAAGTCTGAAAGCATTTTTAACAAAGACGAGGAGAAATAACTTAGGCTGAAATTAGGGCACACTAAGTGAAAGACTGTACTTTGTCATTTAAGACTGTTAAGGTCACGTTTGTTGTACAATTTAAGTTATATCTTTCCAAATTGATCTTTTTCTTTTATGATCTGGCCTGAAATAAACATGAGGGTAAATTATCCCATAAAAGCTTCCCTAGTCCAACTGATTGACCAAGAAAGGCTGGACATGGATGACAACTTGACAAAGTACTGCACTTCCAACCTGAGCTGCCAGATCAGCAGCACTGGAGTACAGAGAACGGTACAGGCATGGACTGCCAATCGCATCCCAGGTAAACCGCTATCACCTGCTTACTCGGGTAACCTGTGTTCTACATAACCTATACTTAGAGCACAATGTAGACACTCAGGTTTAACTATTATGGGCACATAAACATGGATATGTTGTCAAAAAAGATTTTGTTTCTATGTTTTTAAAAAGAAATTCAAGCATCAATAATAAAACGAAAATATCTATTTATATGACAATTATAACACCACAAGTTTTACAATAGAAAACTAACTGCACACATCATTTGGGGCAGCGTTTAGCTCAGTTGGTAGAGTGGCCTGTCTGGTAACCGGAGGGTCACTGGTTCGATCCCCAGCTCCCTCTGGGTTAGATTGTCGTTGTGTCCTTGGGCAAGACACTTCACCCACCTTGCCTGTGTGAATGTTGGTGGTGGTCAGAAGGGCCGATAGCCTCTCTTCTGTCAGACTGCCCCAGGGCAGCTGTGACTACAGACGTCTGTCGTAGTTTACCATCACCGGTGACAATGTGTGAGTGAATGAATAATGGAGCTTCTGTCAAAGAGCTTTGGGTGTCTAGAAAGGCGCTATATAAATCCAATTCATCCATCCATCCATCCATCTTCGGTAGCCGCTTAATCCTCCACAGAGGGTCGCGGGGGAGCTGGTGCCCATCTCCAGCGGTCAAGGGGCGAGAGGCGGGGGACACCCTGGACGGGTCGCCAGTCCATCACAGGGCCATGAATCCAATTCATTATTATTATTATTATTATTATTATTATTAGCTGCAAGATGGACTATTTTAATACTGTGGAGTGGAGGGTTCTGATTAAACTGTCATCATGGATAACAACTTTCTTCCACTGTAACAACCTTCTCCCAACAGGCTGAGAGAGCTCAGTGTAGTTCAGGAAACTGGACTTCAACAACAGTTTCTAACCATCCACAGCTGTTGGATTTTTTTATTGGTTCTGCACATTGATTATTTATCTCTCTTTGCACATTCATTTGATCCACTTACGTTAGACTTTCACAAATTCTAGACCCCTTCTTTATTAACCTTATTTACCATTATATTTTGTACATTGTTTTGCAGTTTCCTTCTCAAAAATTTTTCATTTTGTGACAAAGTTCATTATTTTCTGTAATGTACTGATAAACATTAGACTTTCATATATTTTAGATTCATTACACACAACTGAAGTAGTTCAAGCTCTTTTATTGTTTTAATATTGATGATTTTGGCATACAGCTCATGAAAACCCAAAATTCCTATCTCAAAAAATTTGCACATTTCATTCGACCAATAAAAGAAAAGTGTTTTTAATTTTAAAAAAAGTCAACCTTCAAATAATGATGTTCAGTTATCACTCAGTACTTGGTGGGGAATCCTTTTGCAGAAATGACTGCTTCAGTGCGGTGTGGCATGGAGGCAATCAGCCTGTGGCACTGCTGAGGTGTTATGGAGGCCCAGGATGCTTCGATAGCGGCCTTAAGCTCATCCACAGTGTTGGGTCTTGCGTCTCTCAACTTTCTCTTCACAATATCCCACAGATTCTCTATGGGGTTCAGGTCAGGAGAGTACCACAGTGATACCATGGTCAGTAAACCATTTACCAGTGGTTTTGGCACTGTGAGCAGCTGCCAGGTCGTGCTGAAAAATGAAATCTTCATTTCCATAAAGCTTTTCAGCAGATGGAAGCATGAAGTGCTCCAAAATCTCCTGATAGCTAGCTGCATTGACCCTGCTGACCCTTGATAAAACACAGTGGATCAACACCAGCAGCTGACATGGCGCCCCAGACCATCACTGACTGTGGGGACTTGACACTGGACTTCAGGCAGTTTGGCATTTCCCTCTCCCCAGTCTTCCTCCAGACTCTGGCACCTTGATTTCCGAATGACATGCAAAATTTGCTTTCATCCGAAAAAAGTCCTTTGGACCACTGAGCAACAGTCCAGTGCTGCTTCTCTGTAGCCCAGGTCAGCCGCTTCTGCCGCTGTTTCTGGTTCAAAAGTGGCTTGACCTGGGGAATGCGGCACCTGTAGCCCATTTCCTGCACACGCCTGTGCACGGTGGCTCTGGATGTTTCTACTCCAGACTCAGTCCACTGCTTCCGCAGGTCCCCCAAGGTCTGGAATTGGTCCTTCTCCACAATCTTCCTCAGGGTCCGGTCACCTCTTCTCGTTGTGCAGCATTTTCTGACACACTTTCCTTCCCACAGACTTCCCACTGAGGTGCCTTGATACAGCACTCTGGGAACAGCCTATTCGTTCAGACATTTCTTTCTGTGTCTTACCCTCTTGCTTGAGGGTGTCAATGATGGCCTTCTGGACAGCAGTCAGGTCGGCAGTCTTACCCATGATTGCGGTTTTGAGTAATGAACCTGGCTGGGAGTTTTTAAAAGCCTCAGGAATCTTTCAAATCTCAGGAAACATCAGGTCAAGTTTCTCACCCCCATCTGCTCCCTGTTCTCCCATCCACCCTCCTCCTTTCCATACCTGGTCCTTCTTCACACCTGTTCATTTTCAGAACATCTGTTTCATTCTTAAAAACATGAAAAAATCTTCAAGCCCAGTTGATATTCTCCCAACCTCTTTGCTTCTTAAAGCTTTTGACCTAGTTGGCCCATGCATTGTTGATTTTATCAATCTATCCCTCCAAACCGGCTCTGTCCCCTCCATCTTTAAACACGCTGTTATTGAACCCATCCTTAAAAAACCCAGTCTGGACTCCTCTCAACCAAATAACTACAGGCCCATTTCCAAACTGAGCTATATCTCTAAACTTTTAGAAAGAGTCGTGGCTGATCAGCTGGTCTCTTTTCTGGAACAACACAACATCTTTGATAAATTCCAATCTGGTTTCCGTAAAAAACATTCAACAGAAACAGCTTTACTCAAAGTATCCAGTGACATCATGATGGCAGCAGACTCCGGGGAGTTTACAGTCTTAGTTTTGTTAGACCAATCTGTTGATCACAGCACCTTAATGAACAGACTCCGTGACTTGGTGGGGATCTCTGGAACAGTTTTAGACTGGTTCCGATCGTACCTCTCAAACAGAAGTTTCAGTGTCCATATAAACAACATCATGTCAGATACTACAGATCTGTTCTGTGGGGTACCCCAAGGCTCTGTTCTGGGTCCACTCCTGTTTTTACTATATATCCATCCTCTTGGACAGATCATTAATAGATGTCACAATGTCTCCTACCACCTTTATGCAGATGACATTCAGCTGTACTGCTCCTTCAAGGACTCAGAGTTCTACAAACTGTCTGAACTACTGGAGTGTCTGTCAGCTACTAACTGGTTAGAAAATAACTTCCTTCAGTTAAACCCTGAAAAGACTGAATGTCTAATTGTTGCCCCTGATAGGATGGTCCCTCTGATCAGTCAACATATTGGACATTTAAGTTCTGCTGTAAAGTCTAACATGATGATTCTGGGTGTTATTTTCGACCAATCAATGTCTCTTGAAGGTCACTCAAAACAGCTGGTCAGAAACTGTTTTTATCATCTGAGAAATATTTCCAAACTGAGAAAGTTGGTGTCAAAACCTGAACTGGAAATGGTTCTTCATGCTTTTATCTCCTCCCGTCTAGATGACTGTAACACACTTTTCACATGTTTGAACCAAAAAGCCCTTGACCGCCTTCAGCTGGTCCAGAACTCTGCAGCGAGGCTCCTCACTGGAGCAAACAGAAAAGATCACATCACTCCTATTCTGAAGTCTCTGCACTGGTTACCTGTTAAATGTAAAGTTCATTTTAAAATCCTGACTCTAACTTTCAGGGCCCTACATGGTCAAGCTCCTCTTTATGTTACTGAACTGATAAAGCCGTACGCTCCAACCCCNGCTCCAGTGGTGGAAGGAGACTCACCACCCTGGCTGCTGCTGCTGCTGTGGTAAAGTCCTACATGTACCTTCTGAACGTTTGTTCTCAGCAACAGGGACGATTGTAAGCAAAAAAAAAAAGCTAGGCTCACCAAAGAGCAACACGTTCCTCTGCAGCAGGCATCACCAAATGGAGGTCCAGACCCAGATCCGTTCAGACCGGAAAAACCCAGAACCTGGTCCTGGGGAGGGGGGGGGGGCAGCCAAGGAGACACTGGAGCGCTCCTGAGGAGCTACAAGGGCCCGCGGTTAGCGCGACACCTGGCTCGCCCCCTGCCCTAACTGGACCTCACCATGAGGTTCGGTTCTTGGTTCGGTTCGGAGCGGAGGAGGCGACCGTCCGGTCAGCGGTGCTCGCGCCTGTCGCCACGGGAGCGCGCCGCTCGTCTAGCTGTGTTTCTCAGTCTAACTGTCAACAGCTGTGGCTTCAACAATATTAACACTAAAACCACATTTATCTGTCGATGACTTTATCAGAAGTTAGTCTTCCTTTAACTTCAGTTGTTCTCAGAGACTCACGTTAAATACCAATGCATAAATAACCCGGATAATAACCTAAATAATAAGTAGTTTCTTTAGCCAAATATAAATATAATGACTCCTCCTGTTCTACAGCGATTCAGAGTGTAATACAGAGGAGGTGATGAGGGAGGAACACAGTGCTATACTGCACACACTAACAGAACAACAGTTCAGTTTCATATTGAGACGATGAAATAGTTTAACTAACACTCAGGAATGTCTGCTGTGAACTGCACAGTGTTTGTTTTTGCTCTGCAGTTTTTAAATCTTTAAAACAAGAGATTTGTCAAACTGCAGCTCTTCCTTAGAAACTGTCATTTTATTTTGTGTTAAACACTCAGGAATGTCCACACTGTGAACCTCACAGTGTTTTGTTTAGTACTACAACTTAATATTTTTTCCAAACCTTTAAACTAGAGTTATTGTACTGTAAAAGAGTAAATACTGACAGCTCTTCCATGTTGTAGAACACTGCTTTGATTCTGTTTAAAGCAGAAGATGTTTGGCTTTGGAAAACAGTTTTACATTTAAGTCATTTATTTCATTTTTTGGGGGCGGGGGGGTATTTATTTGAAATTTTATGGTTTTTATTAATCGTGCAACAGAAAAATAATCGTTAGAATAATCGTCTAATTATCCATTAGAATAGTCGACTATTCGATAAAATAATCGCCCGAATAATCGTTTTAAAAATAATCGGTTTCCCCCAGCCCTACTGTACAGTTCATGTCCGAAGTATATGCGCCGCGTGCACGCGCGCACACGCGACCGGACACGCGTGTCGAGATGTTTTGAGGAGGAGCCTTTGGATGCTAGATTCAAAAACTGCTCTCTTGATGAAATAATCCAGAGTGCTGCTTTAATATTATAACCACTGCTCCATCAGGAGCCACAGAGCAGCGCCTCGTCATGCCCCCTCACCTGTTCCTGCTGCACCTGACAGCAGGGTAAGAACTGTCCCACAGACAGACCCGTGAGGTGGACAGGAGTCTGTCCTCCATTAAACTAGTTTTTATATTCAGGGGTGCACAAAATTTGTCATCAGAGGTTCTCACGGGAGAACGTCGCCCTGGTCTCTGGTACGCATGTTGCGCGCGGGGGGGTGATGATGATGATTTTGATTATAAGCTGTCGCTGTCGATTGTGACCNCGGGGAGTTTACAGTCTTAGTTTTGTTAGACCAATCTGTTGATCACAGCACCTTAATGAACAGACTCCGTGACTTGGTGGGGATCTCTGGAACAGTTTTAGACTGGTTCCGATCGTACCTCTCAAACAGAAGTTTCAGTGTCCATATAAACAACATCATGTCAGATACTACAGATCTGTTCTGTGGGGTACCCCAAGGCTCTGTTCTGGGTCCACTCCTGTTTTTACTATATATCCATCCTCTTGGACAGATCATTAATAGATGTCACAATGTCTCCTACCACCTTTATGCAGATGACATTCAGCTGTACTGCTCCTTCAAGGACTCAGAGTTCTACAAACTGTCTGAACTACTGGAGTGTCTGTCAGCTACTAACTGGTTAGAAAATAACTTCCTTCAGTTAAACCCTGAAAAGACTGAATGTCTAATTGTTGCCCCTGATAGGATGGTCCCTCTGATCAGTCAACATATTGGACATTTAAGTTCTGCTGTAAAGTCTAACATGATGATTCTGGGTGTTATTTTCGACCAATCAATGTCTCTTGAAGGTCACTCAAAACAGCTGGTCAGAAACTGTTTTTATCATCTGAGAAATATTTCCAAACTGAGAAAGTTGGTGTCAAAACCTGAACTGGAAATGGTTCTTCATGCTTTTATCTCCTCCCGTCTAGATGACTGTAACACACTTTTCACATGTTTGAACCAAAAAGCCCTTGACCGCCTTCAGCTGGTCCAGAACTCTGCAGCGAGGCTCCTCACTGGAGCAAACAGAAAAGATCACATCACTCCTATTCTGAAGTCTCTGCACTGGTTACCTGTTAAATGTAAAGTTCATTTTAAAATCCTGACTCTAACTTTCAGGGCCCTACATGGTCAAGCTCCTCTTTATGTTACTGAACTGATAAAGCCGTACGCTCCAACCCGAGCTCTCAGGTCCACAGACCAGAATCTCCTAACAGTTCCAAGGACCAGATTTAAAAGTCGAGGTGATCGCTCCTTCCAGTCTGTTGCACCGCGACTTTGGAATGACCTTCCTTTAGTTTGACGCTGTATAGACAGTCTGGACTCCTTTAAAAAGCAGCTGAAGACCCAATTATTCAAAACTGCTTTTAAATAACTATTTTGTGTTCTCTTGTTGTTGTTTAATGATTTTGATTTGTAATGATATTTTGTTTGTTTTATTAATTTTATTTGTTTTATCATGTTTGATTCTGTTTTCTGTGAAGCACTTTGTGATTTTTTCTGTGAAAGGTGCTATATAAATAAACTTTACTTTACTTTACTTACTTTACTTTTGCAGGTGTTTAGATTTAATTAGTTGATTCAGATGTCAGATGATTAGGTTCAGAGCTCGTTTAGAGCAGAGGTCCCCAACCCCCGGTCCGGTACCGGTCTGCAGCTCATTTGGCACCGGGCCGTGAGAACGGCAGAATAAAAAAAATTAATTGATGTATTGATCGCGCCTGAAAGATCCGGTCCGGACCGGTGTTACTCGCAGTATGGAGCCCACAGCACTGTGATCACCTGCTGACGAGTTGCAAACTGAGCTGAGCTGCTCTCCTCTTCACCTCCTGGTGCAACAGTTCATCATGATCCATGATCCATTTCTACGGTTCAAACGCACGCGGGCCACGGATCTGCAGCACTGGCGCGCTGCTAAATGATCCCGACAATACAGTATTGTGCTCTAAGAATCTGCTGATAATTCCCCTCTGAGAAGGGCGTTGGTTCTGCTTTCACATACAGAGGTTCATTCTGTCGGACTAGTCATTTGAGTTGACCAGAACGACTGACAGATCATCTCTGATTCAGTCTCATTCGCACGCGCGCGCTTGCGGAGCGACTGAATCCTTCATCTCTGTCACCTGTTGGATCATTCTCTCTCTCTCTGATGGAGGAACCAACCAGACTCATCTATTTCTGTCTAAGATAACAAGCTGTGTTGGACTTTTATAAGAGCTGATGAACATTAAAGCGGCTCTCTGGAGCATTTTTCTCTGTATCAAAGTTTTCTAAATGTTCTAAATGATATTTCAGGTCTAAACTATGATCTATGGGTTGAGTTCCACAACATCTGTCATTCTGATGAACACCCTCCTTCCTCCTAGAGACCCCTTTCCATTATTTCTTGCCGCCAACATTTTTCAGCCAATGAAATTCAAATGTCTGCATTCTCTCAACATGCACGCGCATCGACCAAACCTGTACCAGTAGGGGGCGCCGTCGTACAGGACGCTCCATGTGTTTCTCTGCCGTCTCAGCCGTTCACTGAGGACTCACAGCTCATTTCTACTAAAAACCTACCCATTCTCCAGCTAAAGACGGATTTATTTTTATTTTTAAACCTTTCACCTCACAGAATGGCAAGGCTTGACAGGATTACGCGTTTATTTTGGACAGAAAGTTCATCCAGGGCCGAGTCAAGTTCAGCTTCAGAGTCCAGCAGCAGCTCTCTGCTAACAGAGCTAATATCAGAAGCAGCAGGGACAGAGAGGCTCATCAGACCCTCGTAGTGTTGGAATAAGATTGTGAACTGTGAGTGATTAAACCCTACACATTGAGCTGTACAGTAGAGCTGGAGCGATTCGTCGATGACGTCGACGAATCGATTTAAAAAAAAAGTCGACGTCAAATCCGGAAGTCGACGCGTCGCGCGCGCGCACCACGCGCACGCGTGGAACCAAAACAAAGCCGCATGGAGAACAGAACTCCGTCTCTAACAGCTTTCAGGCTCAGCAGCTTGCAATCCCAAACTCTACCTGTCACCAGAACACAACCCACCGCTCTACCTCAAAGTTTTAGGAATACTTTAAAGCAGCAAAGGACAGAAACCCGCTCCAGTGGTGGAAGGAGACTCACCACCCTGGCTGCTGCTGCTGCTGTGGTAAAGTCCTACATGTACCTTCTGAACGTTTGTTCTCAGCAACAGGGACGATTGTAAGCAAAAAAAAAAAGCTAGGCTCACCAAAGAGCAACACGTTCCTCTGCAGCAGGCATCACCAAATGGAGGTCCAGACCCAGATCCGTTCAGACCGGAAAAACCCAGAACCTGGTCCTGGGGAGGGGGGGGGGG
>SSNR01000230.1:282874-299147 GCA_006937965.1 Callopanchax toddi
GGGGGGGGGGGGGGGGGGGGGGGGGGGGGCGTGATGATCAAGGTGTTCTGATCGCTCCTGACTGAACACCGTTAGTATTAATGTTCATTAGCTTGGATAAAAGTCCAAAACAAAATGTTATCTAGACAGAAATAGATGAGTCTGGTTTCTGTATCAGAGAGGAGATCAGCTGACCAATGGGGGGTCAGCTGATCCACGCGCACATCAGAGAATGGATCAGTTAATGATCAGTGATCCTTTGTTCTGGTTAACTAAAATGACTGATTCTGACAGAGAGAACTTGATATGTGATGACTAAATGAACGCCTTTCTCAGAGGGGAATTATTTATCAGCAGATTCAGAGCGCGAGCTGTCGGGTCGGGGAGGATTTAGCAAATGCACGAGCGCTGCTGGATCCGTGAACCGTGTCCCGAACCATAGAGGGTGATCGGTACAGATCACTGATCTATTGTGACCTGTTGCACCCCTCCTGAGCATGTGTGAGTTGCGTGCATGGGCCGGGTGTACTGTGATTGTGTGTGTGTGTTGAAGCGTGCGTCAAAGTAGCCGCGCGTAAAGGCGCGGTGCCAGGCGCATTGGAGATGCTGTGAGTGTGTGTGTGTGTGTGTGTGTGTCGGAGGTCCTGCTGTGTGTCCACTAGCTTCAGAGCTTCATGTGAGCACTCAGTCACTGAGCTGCAACAGGATGTGAAGCTCGTCAGATCGAAGGGTCTCCCATCAGGACCGCGCAGCGCTGGTCCGCTCGGGCAGGCGGTTCTGGTGCCATGAATGAAATCCGGTTCTGATGACACCTCCCTATGCATCTACCAATCAGTAGCTACTTTGAATGAGGACAAACGGAAGAGAGCACTCACTCTGACCATTTTTCACTGAAATATTTTTTAAATTTGGTATTTCTGCATGCAATCGCGTTTGGGGGGGCAGTCATGGAATTTGGGGGGGCAATGCCCCCCCTTGCCCATGCCTACATCTGGGCCCGAGGTAGAAGGAGGTGTGTCACAGACAGAAGAAGATAAAAACAGTTTATAAGATTCTCTCTGCTTGACTACATACAGAATTGACAAAGCTACTCGGATGAGCAGCGAAACGTCTTCAAAGAACCAAATAAGTCCAGTTGCCTTTATTTAAAACCTTTTTTGGACATTACATTACCCTTATTATAGGCTGGTCAATGCACATTTTTGGGCCGATCAGAACCGAACTGAACCAAACCGAACCAAACCGGGTCTGTTACACCGCGGTGCAGCTGATTCAGCTCAGTGACACGCTACAGGTGATTGATTACTAATGAAATAAAATGACAAAAACACAATAAAAACACAAATAAAATGTTTGCACTCACCAACACAAATCTCCTCCACATCATTGCTCCAAACACCAATCCATCAATACCAGCTTTATAATCCCAGCGTCTGAAGCAGCTAGCCACATTCATATTTCCTTTTCTGAAATGACGGATAAACAGTTTTTCCTGCTGGGACAGGATCCTTTCTTCTCCTTCAGCCATCCTGGGTTAAAAAAATACACCCATAGCTGTCGGTAGCTGTTTTAGTGAGTTTAGTTTAGATATCACTGCCTTTGGGCCAAAACGAGGCCGTATCCAATCACAGGACGCGTTCTTGTCAACATAACGTGAGCCAAGCTAGCTGGCTTCGGCCACGCAGACTCAAGAGCTTTTTGTAAAATTGTTTATACGTTCTTTTTTTCAGACATGTATATTTTTGTGTAAGTTTTTACCTCGACATGTTTCGACTTGCTCCTGCAGTCTTCATCACAAGTGTCACTGGTGTTGGTGTGACGTATCGTTTATCAGCTGTTCTTCCCGATGGGCATGGCCAACCCTGATCTGTCAAATATGCGGGGATGGCCACGCCCATCTCTACCGGCTGGTCCCTGGAGCAGTGAGTCCCAGGTGTGAGACAGCTGGTAGGCCCCCTCGTCCCGGTTGATGGACCACTTGGCTCGCTTCCTTATCTCCACTGCCTCCCTGATCCAACGTCTGTATCTGTTCTCCTCAGTGTGTATGACTCTCCCCTGTTCCCAGTCCATGATGTGGTTATTTCTTTTACAATGGTCTGTGATGGCTGATTTTAAGTTCTTCTGTTCCGCTTTCTTTTTTGTGGTTCGTGTGAGTCGTTCTGCTGTTTCCTTTTCGCATTCCGTCTGGTGTTCTTTCTTTCTTGTGTTGTATGTCCATCCTGTTTCCCCTATGTATGTTTTATTGCATGACATGCAGGGTATTTCGTATATGACGTTGCATTTTTTCTCCGGTTGTATCTTGTCCTTGGGGTGAACTAACAGCTGTCTTTGTTTTCTGTATGGTTTGACTATGGTTTGGATCTGGTGTTCCTTCATGGTTCTTTGTATTTTTTCTGTCTCTCCTCGGATGTACGGTACTGTAATGGTGTTGATGTGTTTTTGGTCTGGTGTTTTTGATTTTTTTCTTGGCTTTTTTTTCTTCCCGGTTTCTTTCTTTATTTTCGACTTGTTTCTTTCCTTTCCTCATTGCCCAGCCTGGATATTGGCATCTTGTTAGTGCTTGTTTGATGTTTTCCTCCTTCTTTTTTCTGTCCATTTCGTCTGTGATGTAACTGGCCCGTTCATATAATGTCCTGACAACTGATAATTTGTGTGCTGTAGGGTGTTCGGATGTCCAGAGTAAATATTGGTCTGTGTGTGTGGGTTTTCTGTAGATTGTGATTTTTATACTGCCATCTTCGTTGTGGTGGATGTTTAAGTCCAAGAAAGCTAAGAGATAAGGAAATAAGGAAGCGAGCCAAGTGGTCCATCAACCGGGACGAGGGGGCCTACCAGCTGTCTCACACCTGGGATTCACTGCTCCAGGGACCAGCCGGTGGAGATGGGCATGGCCAACCCCGCATATTTGACAGATCAGGGTTGGCCACGCCCATCGGGAAGAACAGCTGATAAACGACACGTCACACCAACACCAGTGACACTTCTGATGAAGACCGCAGGAGCGAGTCGAAACATGTCAAGGTAAAAACTTACACAAAAATATAAATGTCTGAAAAAAAGAATGTATAAACAATTTTGAAAAAGAAGACATAATGAACACAGACTCAAGAGCTGATTGGCTATCGCAACTGAGCATCTCTGCTGGCTGCAAGCAGACCTGCAGCCTGCTGTGTTAATTCTGAAGGTCCTGAAAGAAGCACTTCGGCGTACAGCCCCTAGTGGCAGACTTCAATCTGCATAACAACACAAGCAAGCTGAAATCTGATTGGACAACACCCTACCTTGGTATCACTGGAAGCGGCACAACCAAGTGGATATAATAAGATACAAAGAGAACAGACCAGGGAGAACATTTTAATTTAATAATATTAACCAAAAGAAAAATAAATTTACTTTTCTGAGTAAGTTTAGGCCAGCAGAGAAGGCCTTGAAGGCCCTGACGGCCTGCCAAGAGTGATTATTTGTTTAGCAAAAAGAAATATCAATGTAATTGTTTAGTTCCTAGCAAGGAAACCTGTGTGTTTAAAAAAAGTGTGGCCTCCAGAATACACGTTTAAGTAGGCGGGCAGCGGTGTGCAGCACCTCACAGTCGGACATTTCCTCTCTCTCGTCCCACTCACGTCACTCTTTGTTCATGAAGGTTGAAAACAAGTGTGCTACCTGGTTGACCATCCAAATCATATTAAAGAGTGCATGAAAAAGCGTTTGTAGATCGGGGAAAGGTGTGCGTGTGTGTAGTAATGGTAGCAGCAGTTGCGGTTGGCGGTGGCGACTGGGGGGATACGGGTGGCGTAACTTTACAGTTAACTGGTTATTAACCGTTAAGAGCTTCAATAGCCGATTAAACAAAGTTTTAAAAACGTGCATCCCTATCAGGAGGCCTTTACTTTCACATTATCAGTTATATTAACTGGAGAAAAGTCAGACATGGCCAAAACTGAAATTGGCCCTGAAAAGTGAACTTGGTCTAACTCTACTCGTAACTACAAGGAGTGCAGAATTATTAGGCAAATGAGTATTTTGACCACATCATCCTCTTTATGCATGTTGTCTTACTCCAAGCTGTATAGGCTCAAAAGCCTACTACCAATTAAGCATATCAGGTGATGTGCATCTCTGTAATGAGAAGGGGTGTGATCTAATGACATCAACACCCTATATCAGGTGTGCATAATTATTAGGCAACTTCGTTTCCTTTGGCAAAATGGATCAAAAGAAGGACTTGACAGGCTCAGAAAAGTCAAAACTAGTGAGATATCTTGCAGAGGGATGCAGTACACTTAAAATTGCAAAGCTTCTGAAGCGTGATCATCGAACAATCAAGCGTTTCATTCAAAACAGTCAACAGGGTCGCAAGAAGCATGTGGAAAAACCAAGGCGCAAAATAACTGCCCATGAACTGAGAAGAGTCAAGCGTGCAGCTGCCAAGATGCCACTTGCCACCAGTTTGGCCATATTTCAGAGCTGCAACATCACTGGAGTGCCCAAAAGCACAAGGTGTGCAATACTCAGAGACATGGCCAAGGTAAGAAAGGCTGATAGACGACCACCGCTGAACAAGACACACAAGCTGAAACGTCAGGACTGGGCCAAGAAATATCTCAAGACTGATTTGTCTAAGGTTTTATGGACTGATGAAATTAGAGTGAGTCTTGATGGGCCAGATGGATGGGCCCGTGGCTGGATTGGTAAAGGGCAGAGAGCTCCAGTCCGACTCAGACGCCAGCAAGGTGGAGGTGGAGTACTCGTTTGGGCTGGTATCATCAAAGATGAGCTTGTGGGGCCTTTTCGGGTTGAGGATGGAGTCGAGCTCAACTCCCAGTCCTACTGCCAGTTTCTGGAAGACACCTTCTTCAAGCAGTGGTACAGGAAGAAGTCTGCATCCTTCAAGAAAAACATGATTTTCATGCAGGACAATGCTCCATCACACGCGTCCAAGTACTCCACAGCGTGGCTGGCGAGAAAGGGTATAAAAGAAGGAAAACTAATGACATGGCCTCCTTGTTCACCTGATCTGAACCCCATTGAGAACCTGTGGTCCATCATCAAATGTGAGATTTACAAAGAGGGAAAACAGTACATCTCTCTGAACAGTGTCTGGGAGGCTGTGGTTGCTGCTGCACGCAGTGTTGATGGTGAACAGATCAAAACACTGACAGAATCCATGGATGGCAGGCTTTAGAGTGTCCTTGCAAAGAAAGGTGGCTATATTGGTCACTGATTTGTTTTTGAATGTCAGAAATGTATATTTCTGACTGTGGAGATGTTACATTGGTTTCACTGGTAAAAATAAATAATTGAAATGGGTATATATTTGTTTTTGTTAAGTTGCCTAATAATTATGCACACCTGATATAGGGTGTTGATGTCATTAGACCACACCCCTTCTCATTACAGAGATGCACATCACCTGATATGCTTAATTGGTAGTAGGCTTTGAGCCTATACAGCTTGGAGTAAGACAACATGCATAAAGAGGACGATGTGGTCAAAATACTCATTTGCCTAATAATTCTGCACTGCCTGTAGGGCTGGGTACCGTTAAATATTTTTTGATACTACTACTTTAACGATACCTAGTTTTCGATATCTGTACTTTTTTCAGTACCTATATGTATAATTCTGAGATAAAATAACAAGTAATAATAAGGATTAAATGTTTTTAAAAATAAATAAATGTATAAACCATAGTTTTTTTGGCATATTTATGCATTTACTATTATTACCGGTATGTATTGCTCACCTCGGGAACTTTCTGTTATGTCACTGTCTCTTCCCTCACACACCTCCGGATACAGCAGAGGCTGGAAGCTCGGAGTCGGACTGAACACGGCGCTGCAGCTCACAAGTTAATTCCATATGCAATGCATGGCTTTGACTAATTGCTGGAATTCCTTTTTTTCGCGGCACAAATCTCATAGATATGTTGCATTTTGCCCTGTTCCCATTTACCTTTCCAAAATGCGGCCAAACTTTAGAGTTTTTCGGAATTAACTCAAAACTTGCTACGCTAACTATTTTGAAAGGGAGGGGAGGGGCTCTCTCTGTTCTTCCGTATCTCACCTGTGTCTCCACCCATGCAGCAGCGCCGGTGGGGAAATGAAGTGGGTCATTTACAGGAGATTTCATAGTAAAAGTACTGAAGTTCGTACCGTGTTTTATCTGTACCGGTCCCTACCGACAGCTTTCGGTCGGTACCGGACTAGTACCGTGTTTCAGTGCCCAGCCCTACTTGTAACAACTCATATCAAACACACCGTTAAGAGAGGAAAGCTGCCACAAATTAATTAGATGCATTTCTCCAGAAACATAAACTAGAGTGTTCTGGGTGTTGTGAAATCTCACAGACCACAACCATTACACACTATGCAACCACATTCGTCAAAAAAAAAAAAAAAAAAACACACACACTTTGTGCAAAAATACTTTTTTTCCTTGTGTTTAGCTTCCACGACTTTGCAGTTCTTGGAAAGTTGTTTGAGAAAAAAGACTTGAATATTTCATTAGTCATCAATAATTCTAATACCCACAAACAAAGCACAACAACTAGTTAAATCCACAGAGCACAGCTTGGCACAGAAAGAGAACACAAACTAGATTTTTACAAGAGTGGAACAACCACACAACAGGAGTCAGCTCGTTGGTAAAGATCGTATGAAAAGTTGAGAAAGCTGCTAATGATGGCGGGAAAATCATAAAGGTCCACGAAAAGCTCAACTGGTCCTGCAGGTCTTCAGGAAACAGGGATACCTCCTCCTCCTCCTCTCACTGTCAGTTCTCACCAACACAATAGCTATAAACACCAAACCTCAGCATTCCAACACACACACACCCGCCCGCCCACAAACGCCCGCCCACACACACACACAGACACACACACACACAGATAATTTTCTGAAGATTATAAATACACCTTTGTGTCTACGGGGCATGTAGTTTTGTGAAGAAGGTCATCATAACATTTTGATGACCATATCTTCAGCACAAACATTCATTTTCATGTCTTAGATCAATTCCTGGACTTTATAAACACAAACCAACTTCACGTGAAGCTAAAAATCCACAAACGATTCACACGACTTTCAAAGCTGCTGCATTTAGACTCATTCTCATCAGGCTGCACATAGTTCTCCTCAGCTCCTGAAAATTGAACGTCAGGAATTGTGTTTCTACTCCAACAAAGTTGCTGTTTCAAATTCCCACACAGTCTGAGGGAAATAAGGGCAGAAGAAACAAATCTAGCATTTTTCTCTCCTTCAGCAGCAAACAGCTGATGTGTTCCTTGTAGGGGTGCAACGGATCAGAAAACTCACGGATCGGATCAGTTCACGGTTTTCAGCCACGGATCGGATCAATTTTCGGATCAGCAGAATGAAAAAGAAAAGACAAAAAAACTTTGCGCTCTCATTATTTTCTAAAACACTGAGCAACTTTTTTTTATGCTCAATCCTCATAAATACAAACTGCATTTAACTCAAGATGTCAATCTGATGCTTCAATGAAGTTTTGAATCATATTAAATCTAATTAATGGGGGAGATAGACTCATATGCCACCTCAGGGGTCACAGACCTGCTTCTGTCAAACTAGCGGTCACAGCTGGGGGTAGGGGGGGCGTGACGCACGAGGTGCTGCTCTGTGGCTCCTGACTGAACTCCGGTTATATTAACGTTTATTAGCTCATATAAAAGCCCAACATAACGTTATCTTAGACAGAAATAGGTGAATCTAGTTTGTCTATCAGAAAGATTCCAGCTGACGGAGAGAGCGACGGGGGAATCAGAGGCTGCGCGCGCAACAGAGACTGGGTCATCAGGGATCCTTCGTTCTGGTGTACTAAAACGGCTGAAGCCAACAGAGTTAACCTCTATACGTGATGCAAAACGAACGCCTTTCTCAGAGGGGAATTATCTGCAGATTCAGAGCGCGTGAGCACAGAACGTAGGGGATGATTTAGCGACGCACGCGCTCTACATGAACCGCGAACCACGTGCGTTCCGAACCGTAGAGGGTGATCCGTACGAACCACGGATCGATGATGATCTGTTGCACCCCTAGTTCCTTGGTATTTAACCCAAATTGTTACAAGTTGTGTCAGAGAGGCCCTACAGAGAGACACGAGACGGGACATTTTACTCACAGAGGAGAATCCACTACGAGTATTTATTCTCCTCTCACCACAGGATCCCCCCATCAGAAGGTTAAAATTTGGTGCATCAGGACCAGGAAACTACATCATAAGCTCCACTTTTTTGTTACTTTCCAGTTCAAATGTGAAGAAAAGCATCAACTTCTAGTTTTCACTTAGCAGCTGTTTGTCTGTAGTTTCCTACATGGTCTAAATTCCTGTCTGTCAGGGAGAGGCAGGGGTCTTTGGTTACCATGGTGACCCTAATGAGCCACTGACAGCAGCTCTAACATTTATTTTGATATCAGTTGTCTTTACATTTCTTATGACGTTTGTGCATCCAAGTGTAGACATTTCATTATAAGTCAGATTACTACTAAGTTGATGTTGGGACTTTCAGGTTATAACTGCATTTGCAGCTTTCAAAAGTTCTTTTGAAATGTTTTATTTTCTCTCATTGACTAATTTTTTTTCCCAGAACGTCCACTACTCTTCATCTTGATTCTCAGGAGAATGTCGTGTTTGTCACTCCACCTTAAAGTGGGGGCCAATAGCTACAACTATGTTTACCTTCAGAAACAGCCAGATGAACTAGTTTGTTTATTCCCACCAGAACCCAGAGAAGAAGAGAGCTCCTTCTGTGGGTCTGCAGCCAGACTGTATTGCTGGTGAGCAGAAAGAATGTGCTCGGGCAACTTTCCTTCGAAAGTTGAAATGGGCAAGCTTAATAATAAATGCTGTGTGTGTGTGTGTGTGTGTGCGTGCGTGCGTGCGTGCGTGCGTGCGTGCGTGCGTGCGTGCGTGCGTGCGTGCGTGCGTGCGTGCGTGCGTGCGTGCGTGCGTGTGTAAGCCTAAATTCCAGCAGGCCACCACAGCTCACTGGAACTCGGCCCACACTGACACAAACATCTGCCAGAAATCTGCGCGCACACTGTCGAGTCACAGAGTGCAGAATTCCATGATGTGTGTGTGTGTGTGTGTGTGTGTGTGTGTGTGTGTGTGTGTGTGTGTGTGTGTGTGTGTGGTAAAGAAAGTCTAAGAAGCCCCAACTGCACTGACCTAAAGCGAACATAAAGACATCCTGGATTGGACGGAGTTTGATTCTGCAACTTCTTTCAGTGTGTAAATATTAAATACTGCAGTAAAGTCTGTAAGACGTACATTTCAGTAAACATTTTGTAAAGATCTCAAAAACTAAAAACTTCCTCACTGCTTCCTTCCTGCAAGCTTGAGAAAATAAAACCAGCATCTCACTTAGCTGTCACTGCTGATGACTCCTAGTGACTCCTGGAGACAGCTGGTGACTCCTAGTGACTCCTGGTAACTCCTGGCGAATACTAATGACTCCTGGTGAACGGTAATGACTCCTGGTGAACGTGAATGACTCCTGGTGAACGCTAATGACTCCTGGTGAACGCGAATGACTCCTGGTGAACGCGAATGACTCCTGGTGAACGCGAATGACTCCTGGTGAACGCTAATGACTCCTGGTGAACGCGAATGACTTCTGGTGAGCGCTAATGACTCCTGGTGAACGCTAATGACTCCTGGTGAACGCTAATGACTCCTGGTGAACGCTAATGACTCCTGGTGAACGCTGGTGAACGCTAATGACTCCTGGTGAACGCTAATGACTCCTGGTGAACGCTAATGACTACTAATGACTCCTGGTAACTCCTGGTGAATACTAATGACTCCTGGTAACTCCTGGTGAATACTAATGACTCCTGGTAACTCCTGGTGAATACTAATGACTCCTGGTAACTCCTGGTGAATACTAATGACTACTGGTGAATACTAATGATTACTGGTGAATACTAATGACTCCTGGTGAATGCTAATGACTCCTGGTGAATGCTAATGACTCCTGGTGAATGCTAATGACTCATGGTGAATGCTAATGACTCCTGGTGAATGCTAATGACTCATGGTGAATGCTAATGACTCCTGGTGACTCCTTGTGACGCCTAGTGAAAACTGGTGACTGCTAGTGACTCCTGGCTCATGACCTCAACTCAGACATGTGTGCAATTTCATTCCCAACATTCCCAAATGACAACAATTCTCAAAAAAAGAAGATGACGATTGTACCACATTTGATTCTGGACGTAATCTGAATAAAAACAAGCGCGCCCTCTTTCTCCCTCAAATGACAAAGTTCAAAATTGTTATTGGTAAAATTATTCAAAGGTTGTGTACGTAAGAGAAGACAAGAGAGACATTTATTGTTTTTATGTTCAGTGTCAGCTGTGACAAAGTTAATGTGCAGCTAATAAGTGCAATAAATATTTATATTGGATAAAAATTGTGAGAGAATCGTGATCTCAATTCTAAGCAAAAAAATCGTGATTCTCATTTTATCCAGAATCATGCAGCCCTAGTGTGTGCTATTTATTCTTATTTTATTAGCAATTTGGTCACCAACCCATATTAAAGTTGTCTCAAGTTTACTTTCAGATTCACAAGAACTAAATTGAGAAATATTCCAGGAATGTTCCTGCAACAACTTTAATGAACAAAAGCAAGAACATGCACCTCGCAGGAGGATCAAGACATTATTAGAACTCCTTCATGAGGACCAATCACCAGGTGAGGTAGTGGCTTAAAATCAACTCCTTTTCCAAATTATATCTAAACTGTATTCATAGTAGAGCTGAGCAATATGGAAATAAAAATATCACAATATTTATTCTGTTTTGACCCATTTAAAGGAAATATCAAAATATTCATATTAACGTAAGCTATAATCTGTATTAATCTGTTTTAATACAAACGGACTCTGGCTGGCTCTATAAATTTGTTCCTTTAATCCAAAAAATGTTTTAGGTTTTCACGTTTCACCTAAAAAGTATCTTAAGTGATAAAATGTCAAAAATATCAAAGATTTTATGAAAATTTAACAAATTTGAACAAAAATATGTCAATTAAAAAAGTTTCAGTTTAAAAGAGCATTCAAAATGTCTGTAAATCTGAATGATTGCAATTTTTTTTTTTAATCTAAAGTTCTTATGAGTAGAAAGAAACTCTTCACACATGAACCTAAAGTCTCACTCTTCATATTATTTATTACATAAATATAGTGTAAAATTAGTCTTTAATAAAGTCAGAATTGTTGTAGTTCTAGATAGTCACTACAGCTGCCAGCGAGGTGGGGTATCCATTGGAAACAACAACAGAAAAAGATTCAAAAACCTGTTGGGGAAACGATCTGTGAAGAGGCTGTTCTTCAGGTTGGTACTGCTGCTCTGTAATGGTTTTATAAGCTTACATTGAGGCTGAACTTGCTTTAACCAGCTGAGTGGGATTTTTAAATGCATATTTTTATTTTTACCTGGGCCTAAGAGCTAGAGTGGGGTGATGTCATTCAACTAGAGAAGAGGGGATGATGTCAGGATTGCTAGGATTACACACACACACACACACACACACACACACACACACACACTCTGATGTGGACACACACCCTCCTTGCAACCAGAGATCAACTCAGCATCTATGTTGCCATGGTTACAGGCTAAGTGAAATCCATTAGTACAGAATGAGTCTTGTGATTTTTCTAAACCTATTTCATTTCTGTTTTCCCCATCTTTATTTTCCCTTCCGATCAAGTTGATTTAAATAACCCAACATAGTTCCAGAAACAGCAGAAGGAAATTATTTCCTAAAAACAAAAGAGTTCTTATTATGTTTGGCTCAATGTTCGTTCCTCAGGACTCTGCTAACCAAGCCCCTGGAGATGCAGATGACTCTGTAAGTGATGAGCAGTGGTGGGATGGTATTGATCCGAGCAGAGATGAGGCAGGGTGGTGGGGTGGTTCCTGGGTCATGATTTTTCAGGCACAATGTTTCAGATTTGGTATTTGAGTTTTCTTGTGTTTGACTGGCCATTTCTGTTAACTCGTGGGTTAACATTGAGCAGGAACAATCTTTTAAATTCTTTTTTTTTTTTGTCAAAGTTTATTTCATTCAAATAAAATAAATAAAACAAAAATATATATATATATATAAACAATAAGATATACATAACAAAAAATCATATTTGAACAAAAAAGGAGCAGAATGAAGAAAAAAAGATCTTATAATTTCTGCCCCCACTTAACAACAATTAATTTTAACATAATCTTATATTAAAGGCCTGGGAGTCCTTATCGGTTTTATGTCTTGATCCGAGTCTACAGAATGTAAACAATTGTGACACTAGACGGTCAGCTTCCATCAGGTATTATGACTAAAATACGTCAGTTTCACAAAGTATTACACAAAGTGGTGGGAAGCCGTTCTGCACCAAACACAATGTCGTGGTGGAACATGGATGAAAATTGTTGCTTGACAAGAACTTTTCAACCACAGAACATGTGAGGACTGGAGATTGTCTAAAAGCGAGGACCACAGACTCAGCAAGTTACCATGACAGAGGCTGAGGCGTCTGTTACCAGTGCTGAAATAGACTAGGTGAGTTTGATGTCCATACTTGGACAATGTAAGAAAGTAGATTAAAAAAAGTCAGAGAGACAAACTGATCTGTATCCTGAACTGTGTGCCGAGTAAGCGGTTCGATATTATGTGAGAAAATCTTGAATAGGATCGTCAGCGTTAACTAACATGAACTCCTTTGAACATCGTTAGTTTTAATAACACAATTTTATCCAGTGCACACTTCTCTTTTCTAAACTCTTTCTGTTGAACCAGTGAACCTTTGAGGTGAACCTCTGAAAGTGAAAGTAAAGCAAGTCGATCATGCTATACCATCTGAGTGACGCTGAGACAGGCTGTTAGCGTTGTTGTCATGGAGATTACAGCATCTTGTCAGTGAAACACAGAGAATACGGTGTGTGTAAAGAGGTTGAGTGTGTGTGTGTGTGTGTGTGTGTGTGTGTGTGTGTGTGTGTGTGTGTGTGTGTGTGTGTGTGTGTGTGTGACGCAACCATCACCAAAAAACACTGAAATCCTGGAGGGACTGATTACTGTTAAAACATAATGGAAATCTAGTCATTTTGGTCAAATTTTGAAAATAATGGATCTGTGAGTCAATGACCCTCAGCTACTAACACACCAACATGATGAACTGTCAAAGTTAGAGCCATTATGCTGTGGCAGCCATCTTGACTTTGGCTGCCACCAACAGGTAATCAGCTAGATGAACAGCCACTGATTATGTTCTGGACAACTCATTAAAATCCATCCAGTGGTTGATGAAATATTTTGCCAACATTACAAACAAACACACACACAGTCGCTGATGGGTATTATACAATTTTTTGTTCTGATCTCAAGTGCTGGACCAGTTCCTGCTGCTGTCAAACAAGACTCACTGCTGCAGCGTTTTTTTCCCCATAACCCAAGTCAGGCCAACAGAAACACCACTGAGCAGGTCTGCTTTGCCTGGACTGGTGCACCACAACAAAGTTTGGCTCTTAAGAACCAGTCAGCTGACCAGAAGAGCCATTATAGAGCAGCTACTAGACCAGTAGACAGTATTAATAAGAAATCCTAAAACATGCAGCAGTAACAAGAGAAACATGGGCCTGAAATGTCAACAAACCAACCAAAAAGCTGCCATTAGCCGAGCCTACTTTTTAAACAATAACTCATTTAACCTTCTGAGGGTCACTGCATGACTAATGGCTCCATGATCCACATTGATCTTCCAGTTTTCACCTCTACTTCCGTTTAGCCTTGCAGCTCTGTGCAGGGATTTGACTGCTGGACCGTGATCAATAGCAGTCTGATGGTTTTGTGCATTGTGTGTCCACATTTGCTCTTTTGTTCAACAATAAAGAATCAATGCTCAGAAAAAGAATCAGACCTTTACTTCTCTTGTACAGCTCCAAATGTCAGTAGATATTTCAGACTTAAGGGTACAAAAAGCACAAGAAGGTCTTAAATATAAAATATCAGGACCAGTTAAAAGCAACAAAAGACATTACTCTTTTCCTAATTACCTTTTTTTCTTTCCACTACTTTCCAGTCATATCAAACAGGGTAAGGCTGAGTAATGCATGTGAACTGTCAGTTCCTCATGCACAATTTCTGCACTGTAATGAATTTTGAGTTTTGGGGGCGATCACAGCTGAGCAGGTCTGGCCCTACTAAAGGCTCTCACAGCTTTGGACCAGGAACAACCAAATGTGTCAGAACATAAACGCAGACACAAAACCCGGCACGGGCAGAAACAGCCATCTGTGAAGACCGCCAAACGAATCCAATCCCACCAGACCTGGTGCAGCACGACAGGTAGGATGGCTGTTCAATATACACTTCCTCTCCTCAGAACCATCAGGCTTCAGGTCAACAGCCTGTCACGCCACGCCCACGGACACACAAAATTAGGTCAGCAGCTACTGCAGGGAGGGGTGGGTTTGATGTGAGCGCATACACATGCACGCGAGTAAAAATACATAAAAGCAATTGCAGCCAGTGAAACGGCTTTGAGACAAAGGTGTCTTCAGTGCTTGAATAAAAGCAGGCTGAAACAACACCAACTGCCACAAGAACTATCAGAAGTACAGCGTTAAACTAGAACTGGTGTTTGACAATGAGCAGATGGGAAGTTCAACTGACCTCATTCTAAGACCATCATCTGACACAACACTGGAGTATAAAAGGACATGACGTGTTGTTTTCTTTACTGTCTTCAAGCTTTTTGTTTTCTTTGATCACTGGTTGATGCTAAAGGACCAGACTGGATGTAGGTAATCTTTTTAATTTAAATGACTCTCAAAAGGAGACAAACCCACCACTGACACAATCTCAAACTAGTATTTCCTCAGACTAGCAGTAGTGAGCAGTAGGGGTGCAACGGATCATCATCGATCCGTGGTTCGTACGGATCACCCTCTACGGTTCGGAACGCACGTGGTTCGCGGTTCATGTAGAGCGCGTACATCGCTACATAATTCCCGACGTTCTGTTCTCACGCGCTGTGAATCTGCAGATTATTCCCCTCTTAGAAAGGCGTTCGTTTTGCATCACGCATAGAGGTTAACTCTGTTGGCTTCAGCCGTTTTAGTACACCAGAACAAAGGATCGCTGATCAATATCCAGTCTCTGCTGCGCACGTGCGCGCGCGCTGCCTCTGATTCCTCCATCTCTCTCTCCATCAGCTGGAAATCCATCTTTCTGATAGACAAACTAGATTCACCTGTTTCTGTCTAAGATAACGTTATGTTGGTCTAATACGAGCTATACGAGCTAATAAACGTTAATACCGTATTTGCCCGAATATAGGACGACCCTGATTATAAGACGACCCCCCCCCTTTTCAAGACTAATCTTCAGAAAAAAAAGACTAAATTCACTTTTTAAAGAAACAATTTTTATTGAAATTTTGAGAAAATAATTTAACTAATGCTACTAATAATTCCAGACTGCTTTAATATTTTCTTATTAACAGTGGTGCACACAACTAGTCCACCAGTCCACCGTACTGATCTCTCTGCCCGAACGCACCTTTGCTGACAGGAGCTTTCACGGTCAGATTGTGCAACTTCGCGATCATCAGACACTGATGAACTTCACATCCAGTTGTGGAGCTGAGATGGAGTTTTCATGTAGGGGAAGCTTGTTTACACACACACGCTGCTGCGGCAAAATGCACACACACACACACACACACACACACACAGCTGCGCCATGAACGAACAGACACACAAACCGGCAGCTGTGCCATGATGGCGCACAAACACACAAACCCGCTTTTGCGCCATGATCGTGCAGACATACACACAAACCCGCTTTTGCGCCATGATCGTACACACACACACAAACCCTCTGTTGCGCCATGATCGCGCGCACACACAAACCCGCTGTTGCGCAATTATTGCGCAGACACACACACAAACCCGCTGCATGTGTTAGGGAGTGTGTAGGTGTGTGTGTCGGGTGCATATAAAGAACGGTGAGACGGATGAGGTTCTGAGGGAGAATGCGTGTGTGAATCGAGCGAGCGACGCGAGCCCTCACCTGTACAGTCTGCTGCTGAAAGCACCTGCTGGGTCTGGACATTTTAATCCTCAGTACTAGTAAACCTGTAACTTTGAACAAGGCCAGGCCCGGACCTCTGGAACCGCTCGCGGTCTGAGCTGCTTCCTGCCACTTTGACCAAAAAGCCTGCGCCCTCCGCTGGAAAAACTAGGGCGCGATAATAAGACGACCCCCCCCCCCCCCC
>SSNR01000230.1:322109-355218 GCA_006937965.1 Callopanchax toddi
CTTGTCGAGAGTTGTAGATGTAGAGGCATCAGCCATTGTTGGATTCTTGTCGAGAGTTGTAGATGTAGAGGCATCAGCCTTTGTTGGATTCTTGTCGAGAGTTGTAGATGTAGAGGCATCAGCCATTGTTGGATTCTTGTCGAGAGTTGTAGATGTAGAGGCATCAGCCTTTGTTGGATTCTTGCCATGAGTTGTAGAATCAGTTGAAGTCATGCTAGCCTGTTTTTTTATGTCTGCCGTCTTGTAACCGTGTTGTTTTTTACAACAAACTAGAACAAAATAGGTCTATTTAAAGTGTAACCGAAACTCCTCCTCTATCCTCTGATTGGGAGAGAAACGCAATATGGGTAGGAAAGCGGGGGAAGAGTGTTGAGTCATGAGGGGTGGGTCACCATGCCAGGGTGATGAGTCTCTGTTTCTTAAGGGGGGTGGGTTCCTGCAGGGAGATTCACGCCCCTGGAGGGGTGGGCCATAGGCGGGTCTTTATATTCTGGGCGGGCTCCGCACATCAAAGTTTTTTTGACATTTAATTTTTGGGGGTCAAGAGGTCACCGGTTTCGCACAATAGGGAGATCAAACAATAGGATGTCAAACAATAGAGGTCAAGCGGACAGGAAGATCAAAGGGTTTCAAACAATAGAGGTCAAGGGGGCGTGGCTGGAGGTCAAAGGTCACCATCCATCAAATTTTGACATAAGGTAGTGTCTCTTACTCTCTGTTCACTATGAAATTCTTTCCATTAAGCTAAATCTTGTCAACCTGTATGCTCCAAATGATGACAACCCCTCTTTTTTCAGTGACCTTTTTCTCTCCCTGGCTAACCGGCCTGGTAGCTACATTTTAGGTGGTGATTTTAATTGTACTCTCAGCCCAGACATAGACAGATCTACAGGTGTAGACACTTCCCATGTTCAAACAAGGAAAGAATTGTTACAATGTATTGAGGAGTTTAACCTGACTGATGTATGGAGGAAAAACTATCCTATGCAGTCAATGTTCTCCTGTTATTCTGCCACATATTCTAGAATTGATTACTTTTTAATTTCTGCCTCATTAGCATGTATGGTATTAGGAACTGTTTATAGCAGCATTTTAATTTCAGATCATGCTATTGTCTCTTTTAATCTTATAATACAGTCTTTGAACAAGCCCTCAGGGTGGCGTCTCCAACCATTTTGGCTTAAAGACCCAGGATTTATTGAATTTATCGGGGTGCAAATTGATGATCACTTTAAGATTAATACAACCCAAACTTCAGCAACTATTCGATGGGAAGCATTTAAGGCTTTTTTGAGGGGCCAAATGATAAGTTTCACTAGCTTTAAACATAAACTTTGGAGGTTGGAAATGGAACAACTGGAGGGAAAAATCAAAGAAGTCATTTTCAGAATCCTTCCCAACTAACTTTTAAAGAGCTTATTGAACTTAGGGCAAGATATAATGTTTTATCCGTAAATAAGGCGACTAAAAGTTTAATGAAACTCAAACAGTCCTATTATGAGCAGGGGGATAGAGCAGGAAAGCTTTTAGCATGGCGTATTAGACAAGCTGAATCTGAGAGAGCAATTAACACAATTCAGCTGAACAATGGTGTGGAGACTAATGATGTTAAAGGAATTAATAATGCTTTTTGAGTTTTTATCAAAGCTTATACAAGACCACCTTCTCAGATTCGATACTTCAAACACAAAGAATTTTTGAATTCAATTAATATTACTTCTCTTGATCAAGAGATCCTGTCCGATCTGGATGCTGATATCACTGTGGCGGATTTGTCTGTAACCATAGGGGCGATGAAGGGAGGAAAAGCGCCGGGCCCCAACGGGATCCCAATAGAAATATATAAAATATTTAAAGACAAACTATCTTCACCGTTACTTGATATGTTTAAAGATTCCTTAAATGCTGGTTCTTTTCCCCTGTCCATTAACATGGCAGTAATAACATTAATATTAAAACCTGGGAAACAACCTAATCTATGCGAGTCCTATAGGCCTATTTCCCTTCTCAATAATGATCTAAAAATTCTCTGTAAAACTCTAGCGAAACGTTTAGATAAGATCTTATCACAAATGGTACATTCTAACCAGAATGGTTTTGTTTCAGGTCGACTAGGATTTCATAATATCAGATGGGTACTTAATATTGTTATGGAGAAGAGTGGCACTGACACAGCTACTTTGTCACTGGACGCCGAGAAGGCCTTTGACAAAGTTGAGTGGCACTACTTGTTTGAGGTTCTTCAAAGATATGGCATAAAAACTCATTTCTCAGTTGGATCAGGCTTCTCTATTCTAACCCCCAGGCTATGGTGTTAACAAATGGTCTGACTTCCCCACCCTTTAAATTGTATTGTGGCGCAAGGCAGGGTTGCCCACTCTCTCCTTTACTGTTCACATTGGCAATTGAGCCATTAGCAATGGCAGTGCGTAATAGTACTAACTTCAGAGGTATTCGAATAGGAGACCTAGAACATCGTATAGCTCTTTATGCTGATGATGTGATTTTTCTTTGTTCTAATTTACAGCAGACACTTCCTGCCTTAACTGACTTAAACTGTTTTAGTAGCTTTTCTGGTTATAATATAAATTACTCCAAATCTGAGATTATGTTTTTAGCTGAAAAGGATAGGATAAAACCACCAATTCAGACCCCCTTTAAAATCTCTATTCACAGCTTTAATTACTTAGGCATCGTTATTACCCCAAAACATACTTGATACTGTTTCCGCTAATTACAATCCATTAACAAATAAGGTCAGCCATCTTATTAATAGATGGAATAAGCTTCCCATTTCTTTAATTGGGCGCATAAATATTTTAAAAATGTCGATACTACCTAAATTTTTGTATTTATTTCAGAACATCCCACTGGCTCCCCCACCTACTCTTTTTAGTACTCTTAAAAGGTTGTTTTCAAATTTCATATGGAACAATAGACGTTCCATGTCCCAATAGCCAGTTTTCCTGTCCGGGGATCGGACCACCAAAGCCCCCGCCTCGGTCTGCCACCCGATCCACAATGCACCGGACCCTTCATGCTCCTCCTGCAGGTGGTGGGTCCACAGTTGGATGAGCCCATGTATCCGGTTCGGGCTGGGCCCGGTCAGGCCCCATGGGCGAAAGCCCAGCCACCAGGTGCTCGTCCACGGGCCCCAACCCCAGGCCTGGCTCCAGGGTGGGACCCCGGTAACCCTCCGGGCCGGGTACTCGAACTCTTTGGTGTTCTCTTCATAAAGGGTCTTCTGAACCGTTCTTTGTCTCACCCCTCCCCTAGGAGCTGGAGCTTGTGGAAGAGGCTGAGTAATACCGGCTAGATATAGTCGGGCTCACCTCGACACATAGCGTTGGCTCTGGAACCCAAGTCCTGGAGAGGGGTTGGATACTTTTCTTTGCTGGAGTTGATCCGGGTGAGAGGCGGAGGGCTGGGGTGGGCTTTCTGTTAGCCCCAATACTCTCTGCCTCTATGTTGGGGTTTACCCCGGGGGATGAAAGGGCAGCTTCCCTGTGCCTTCGGGTTGGGGAACGGGTCCTGACTGTTGTTTGTGCTTATGCACCAAATAGCAGTTTGGGAGTACCCACCCTTTTTGGAGTCTCTGAGACACGTGCTGGATGGCGCTCCGACAGGGGACTCCATTGTCCTGCTGGAGGACTTCAACGCTCACGTGGGCAATGACAGCGTGACCTGGAGGGGCGTGACTGGGAGGAACGGCCCGCCCAATCTGAATTCGAGTGGTGTTCGGTTATTGGACTTCTGTGCAAGTCGCAGTTTGGCCATACGAACACCATGTTCGAACATAAGGATGCCCATCGGTACACCTGGTACCAGGGCAGCCTAGGTTACAGGTCGATGATTGACTTTATAGTTGTATCATCTGACCTGAGACCATATGTTTTGGACACTCAGGTGAAGAGAGGAGCGGAGCTGTCAACTGATCACCACCTGGTGGTGAGCTGGATCAGATGGCAGGGGAAGATGCCGCGCAGACCTGGTAGACCCAAACGTATAGTGAGGGTCTGCTGGGAACGCCTGGCAGAAGAGCCTGTCAAGATGGTCTTCAACTCCCACCTCCGGCAGAGCATCGACCGCGTCCCGAGAGCAGTGGGGGACATAGAGTCCGAATGGGCCTTGTTCTGCTCTGCGATTGTTGAGGCGGCTGTTGCTAGCTGTGGTCGCAAGGTAGCTGGTGCCAGTCGTGGCGGTAACCCCCGTACCTGCTGGTGGACACCAGAGGTTAGGGGAGCCGTCAGGCTGAAGAAGGAGGCCTACAGGGCGTGGCTGGTCTGTGGGTCTCCAGAGGCAGCAGGCAGGTACCGGAGGGCCAAGCGGGAGTGCAGCGGTGGCAGTTTTCGAGGCAAAATCTCGGGCGTGGGAGGAGTTTGGCGAGGCCATGGAAAAAGACTATCGATCAGCTCCAAAGAGGTTCTGGCAAACCATCCGGCGCCTCAGGGGAGGAAGGCAGCAACTCGCTCACACTGTTTACAGTGGGGACGGGGAGCTGCTGACGTCAACTGGGGCTATAGTCGGACGGTGGAAGGAATACTTTGAGGAGCTCCTCAATCCCACAGACGCGCATTCCGAGGAGGAATCAGAGCTGGGAGACCTGGGGACGGACTGTCCAATCTCTGGGGCAGAAGTCGCTAAGGTAGTCAAAAAACTACGCAGCGGCGGAGCCCCAGGGGTGGATGAGATCCGACCTGGGTATCTGAAAGCTATGGATGTTGTAGGTCTGTCATGGCTGACACGTCTCTGCAACATTGTGTGGTCATCGGGGGCAGTTCCTGTGGAGTGGCAGACCAGGGTTGGTGGTTCCCATTTTTAAGAAGGGGGACCAGAGGGTGTGTTCCAACTATAGGGGGATCACACTCCTCAGCGTCCCCGGAAAGGTCTACTCCAGGGTACAGGAGAGGAGGGTCCGGTCGATAGTTGAACCTCAGATAGAAGAGGAGCAATGTGGTTTTCGTCCTGGTCGTGGAACTGTGGACCACCTCTTTACCCTCGCTAGGGTGATGGAGGGGTCATGGGAGTTTGCCCAACCAATCCACATGTGTTTTGTGGATTTGGAGAAGGCTTATGACCGTGTCCCCAGGGGCACCCTGTGGGGTGCGCTCCAGGAGTACGGCGTGGATGGTCTTTTGTTAAGGGCCATTCAGTCCCTGTACCAGAGGAGTGTGAGTTTGGTCCGCATAGCCGGCAGTAAGTCAGACCTGTTCCCAGTGAGGGTTGGACTCCGCCAGGGCTGCCCTTTGTCACCGGTCCTGTTCATAACCTTTATGGACAGGATTTCTAGGCGCAGCCGTGGTGTGGAGGGTGTTGAGTTTGGTGACAGGAGAATCGCGTCTCTGCTTTTTGCGGATGATGTGGTCCTCCTAGCTTCATCGAGCTCTGACCTTCAGCTCTTGCTAGGGAGGTTCGCAGCCGAGTGTGAAGCGGCTGGGATGAGGATCAGCACCTCCAAATCTGAGGCCATGGTTCTTGACCGGAAAAAGGTGGATTGCCAACTCCGGGTCGGGAGAGAGGTCCTGCCTCAAGTGGAGGAGTTCAAGTATCTCGGGGTCTTGTTCACGAGTGAGGGAAGGAGGGAGCGGCAGATTGGGGCAGCATCTGCAGTGATGCGGACGCTGAACCGGTCTGTTGTGGTGAAGAGGGAGCTGAGCCAGAAAGCAAGGTTCTCAATTTACCGGTCAGTCTACGTCCCAATCCTCACCTATGGTCATGAGCTTTGGGTAGTGACCGAAAGAACGAGATCGCGGATACAAGCGGCTGAAATGAGTTTCCTCCGCAGGGTGGCCGGGCTCAGCCTTAGGGATAGGGTAAGAAGCTCGGACATCCGGGAGAGACTCGGAGTAGAGTCGCTGCTCCTCCATATCGAAAGGAGCCAGTTGAGGTGGTTCGGGCATCTGGTAAGGATGCCTCCTGGACGCCTCCCTCAGGAGGTGTTTTGGGCATGTCCTGCCGGCAGGAGGCCCCCAGGTTGACCCAGGACAAGCTGGAGGAAATACATTTTCAGTTTGGCCTGGGAATGCCTGGGCGTCCCAGCTGAGGAGCTGGTGGACTTGGCCGGGGAGAAGATGGCCTGGGCTGCCTGACTTGGAATGCTGCCCCCGCGACCCGGACCCGGATAAGCGGAAGAAGGTGAGGCAAGGCGAGACAATAGACGTGCTAGGCTTAGACTCTCTCTGCTATACTTGCCATTTGATAGAGGGGGGTTAAACATACCAAATATGGAGTGGTACTACTGGGCTTCTCAACTTAGAGCAGCAATGTTTTATTTTGGAAAGGATAAACTTCCCGCCTGGGTCTCCATAGAATCTCATTATATTAAAGTTCCTTTAAATTTATACATTTACTCAGCTAGTAAACAAAAACTACTCAAGAAAACTAAGAATCCACTTCTTAAAAACTCTTTGCTGGTCTGGCACACTGTACTTGCATTTATTGGTGAAGAAACAAACCTGTCACAATTCACTCCTACATTTGGTAACGATGACTTTCAGCCAGGTAAATCAGACCTGGGATTTAAATCCTGGGCACTGAAAGGCATAGCTAAAGTCATTGATCTTTACAATACAGACATGGTTCTCATGTCATTTGAAGAACTGCGATTAAAGTTTGGAATTCCTAACAAACACTTCTTTAAGTATTTGCAACTTAGGAGCTTTATCTTATCAAAGTGGAACAATTGTTTAAGTCCTCCTCCCCTGTCTACGCTAAAAGATTTCTCTCTACGACTCATACACTCTAAAGGACAGACATCATTGTTGTACAAAATGTTAGTTAGCAAGTCTAAAGAGTCATCGCTTCACCTGTTACGAGCATGGAGATTAGACCTGGAGGAGAACTTGACAGAGGAGGAATGATCTCATGTGTGTGTTCTTACTCAGACACAATCCATCAATACAAATTCTAAACTACTACAATATAAATGGATAAGCAGGATGTACATCACTTCAGTTAAATTGCACCATTTCAACCCCAACATACCTGATACTTGTTTCAAATGTAGGGATCAGAAAGGAACATTATTTCATTGTATATGGGAGTGTCCATATGTATTCTCTTTTTGGCAGAAGGTGGTGGACCTGGCTAGGCAAATGGTAGAACTTGAGGTGCCTTTAAGTCCAAAATTATGTTTGTTAAATATTTACCCAGACTCGTTTATTGCCTCTAATGATGTAAAAACTTTATTGAATATTTGTTTCTTAGAAGCGAAACGATGTATAGCATGCTTATGGAAATCTGATAGGCCATGTGTAACAGCACAATGGTTGAGGGGTATGACTTTTTATTTTGCTTTGGAAAAGATAAGTTACACTACAAAAAACAAGCTTGACAAATTCTGGTTGATATGGAAAGTTTTCTTTACATTTCTTCAGCGTAACAATTTGGATGTAAATGGTTGGAATTAAGAGATATTTGAATGACTTTTTATTTATTTATTTTTCAGTTTTGCCATGTGTTTTTTTTTATTTATTTTTTTATTTTATTTATCACAATTATGAGGTGTTTGAAAAATGAAAATCCTTAATAAATATATGTATAAAAAAAACACACACAAAAAACAAGCGCGCACACTTTGAGGAGTTTAAAGAGACACACACAGCTGTAATAAGGAGCGTTAGTGCCACAACCAAAACGATAAAACCAGGACGTAGAGACCAAATTAAAGTTCAAATGAAGAGAGAAAAGTCAGGAAACCGTTTCAGAAAAAGTCAACAGTAAGTTATTTAACTTGGGAAGAGAAGGGGGAGAGAGAGGGGGGAGAAAGGGGACAAAGGGAGGGGAGGGGAAGAAGGGGAAAATACTAGAGACATTTTTTCTTCTTCCGTGTTCTTTTTTCTGAAAAATGTCAAGTTGGGAAGATTATATTTTATCTAGAATTAAGAAGCCTTAATGAGTATTTTCAAACTCTATTACAGGCCTTTGTATGATGAAAGTACAATGTGTGAGTGATACACATAAATATGTCATTCTTATTTTATTTTTTCTCGCTCTTCTAATCCTGTATCCTTGACTATACTTACAGAGGTTATCTCTGCCAGATTGTTGTGAATTGTTGAAAATTTATAAAAACTAACTTACAAAAAAAATGTTATTTAGAAAAGAGGAAACGGTTTGTTCAGATAAATGATATTAAATCATAACTGAGTGATATTATTTATGTAGTGCCACCAGGGTCGGCCCTCGGACCTAAACTGTTCATATTGTTTATTGATCTTGTAAATTAATCCAAGACACTTGGTACTTTGTTATATTCAGGATCAGATCTACTGTACAGGAAGTAACTCAAGTGATAAATAAAGAACTGGTTAAAGTTAAAAAACAGTTTGATATAAACAGACTGTCACTGGGATTCATTTTGAAAATTAAAACAGGAATGTGATTAAAATGTGTGAGTTTGTAAAACAGTTAGGAGATGAATGAATTATTAGGAATGTTATTGTGTAAATGGAGCAGATTATAGAAGATATGTTCTTCCTTCTGGCCCTTTTCATTCAAATTTGCATCATTAATGTTTATGTATATTTAGTTCATTTATTTTTTCCTTTTTCCTTATTAATTAAATAAAATAAAACACATCATTATTTATAGTTTAGTCAGTGAAGACACACCCAGAACCATCAGTTACAATAAT
Organism: Callopanchax toddi; assembly: GCA_006937965.1. Lineage (NCBI taxonomy): Eukaryota > Metazoa > Chordata > Actinopteri > Cyprinodontiformes > Nothobranchiidae > Callopanchax > Callopanchax toddi. Next base: position 330,745 of record SSNR01000230.1, read on the forward strand.
AATAAAACTGAATGAAACCAGTCGACTTCAGAGGAGTTTGATTCTCTAGCTGTTCTTCAAACCAAACCTTTGACCTTTAAAAAATAAATAAATAAAATAGCATCAAATAGCACCTTGATGCTTCTCCTCATTTCTGTTCAGCACAATGTATGAATGCTCCTTGGCAGTTTGTAAATGCACCCAAAATCTTCTGAAACCTTTTGATAATCAGCTTCATCCTTAGAGGCACGACTCACTAAAGATTAGCAGTAAAAACAAAAATGGTGCCTTCCTCAAAAAACATAACCACTTCCTCTGAACGCTGTTGCGTCTGAACCACCAGTTCACTCTGATCAGCATCGGGTTTTGATCATCATTCTTTCTGTGGATTAATATTTCAGCAGCTTGTGGGAAGTTTCTGTCTATTTTTGCATATCTTAAAAATTCTGTTTGTCCCTCATTTTTAATAGTTCTGCTGGGTTTGCTGAGCTGACTCCGTTTCACATTAAAGGTCCGATGTTTACCAAACACGTCCGACACGCTGCAGGCTGAAGCCCAATCCCTTCACAGAAATCCAGCACGCTTCCCAAAAACAAAAAGCACATCTAATCACAAACGCACACAGTCCACACGACGGTCCAGACATGCAGTCTCCCTCCTCTCCCCTCCCCCTCTCCCTCTCCATCCAGCCACCAAATCCACTTAAAGGCCAGTGTGCAACTCACTGATTGTTTTCTCTCTGGCAGCAGATGCTCTGCCCCCCGTCTGGACCACCTAATCAGCTGTCAGAGGGTCAGAGAGGAGGAGAGAAGAGAGCAGTGGTTTCCTTCTCTAATGAACACATCCAGACTCTCTGATCTTCCAGTGTAAAGCCTGGGGATGAAACGCTTTAAGGAGACACGTTCTTCAGTGTGGAAGAAACAGCCACAGCAAGGAAAGCAGGAAAAATAAATACATACTAATAAATAAAGTAGTGTGTTGTTTTAGCTCAGGATACAGAGAACATCTTCTACAAACACAGAAAGTAACAGGTGCGGTTATAGTAGGAACTCGTGGTGGTTTCCACAGCAACAGACAGGAAGAGAAGTCCTCTGTTACCATGTTTTTCATTGAGAAAATAAAAGTGAGAAAAATCTAAACAAGATCCAGAGATACAATCAACAAATACATCATCCAAATAATAAACCAGCCAACATTCATTTCTCCCACACACTGTAATGCATCACTACTCCCCCTCCCACCCTGAACATTTTCTACTTGCTGTGGCGCCGAGCGCGTGTGTACATGAGAAAGGTAAAACACGGCACGGAGTTTGGAGACTGAAGGGAAATCAGACGAGCTGGTCCCCAAGAGAAACGGCACTGGATCAATGACCTGACGGCGGTTTGGGTTTCACACAGAGGAAGTGGAACAAAATACAGTAATTTACAAAACATGTCGTAAAACCATCGCTGAAAAGGTAGAAGTACCACAATGTGTCCCACCACCATCCACTACAAAAAGAAGAATGTTGTAAACTAAACTCCATGTATCAGCGTCCGGTGAAGCAATGACTTCCATTTCCTAAAGCATCCAATACAACAACAGAAGTACAGAGTGGAGAGAAATCACATCAGGTGAGTAGAAGAGCAGAGACTAGCTTTAGCAGTGTTGTAATTTATGAAAAACTTCTCTGCAACTGAAGGTTAAAATAAAAAGATTAAAACCTTTTTGTTCTGAAAAAAAACCAAACAATTAAATGGTTGATTTAAACGAGTATACCAGTCCTTTTAATGCACTAGAAGGCTCAAAATAACATTTGTTCTTGGGGGTTATTTAAAATATCATGATATATATACACAGCATATCTTGATGTAGCCAAAAAATAAAAGGATATTAGTAGTGCTGGGCCGTTAACGCGAAACTGTTATCGCGCGATAAAAAAAATAACGCCGTTAATCTAAATTGGGTCTCTGGGTCTAGGAGATCTACAGGCATTACCAAATGGCAGACTCCGATCCTGGCCCGGATCTTTCCGGAGTCCAGACCTGCAGCAGGACCCGCTCCCCCGGTCTAGCTGAAGGAGGCGCGGCTCCTGTCTCCCGAACGCTCACTTCACCTGGAGCTGCGGCTCCCGGATCCGACCCGATCCTTCACCCGGACCGGGAGCCGCGGCTCCAGGTAAAGCGCGCGTTCGGGAGACGTGAGGCGTGTCTCCTTCACCAGGAGCCGGTTCCGGTCCAGGATTTTCACCTGGACCCAAGGAGGTGAAAGAGGCGCGTCCGGGAGCTGCGCGCCCGTGCCAACCTCAGCATACGCTCCCTCCTCCTGAACCGGACCGTGTGGTTCGGAGCTTGATCCAGGTTGGAGTAGACGCAGCAGAGCGCTGACCGAGTCACAAACCCGTGGCAACAACTTGGTAGAGTTTCCGCAGAACTCCGACCAAGTCATCAACCAGGTCTGGACTGACTGTCTGGTTCCAGGTGTTTCCTGGTGAACCGACGTGTTATTTGGGCCGACAGCCTCAGCTGTGCACGCGCCTCTCGTTAAAGTGAATGTGGCAGCGCGTGCTGCATTTTTCAGCATAACTTGACAGCTGAACATTCAACAAATCAAACAATATCAACACTAAAACACATTGATCTGTCAGTGACTTTATCAGAGGGTTGTCTTTAGTTTTCAGACTCGTTAATGTTTAAATCCCCTAAAGTGGTTTTATTAAACAAAAACATGATGAAACAGCCCTATGGGATAATGTGAAATAAACAGTAGAGAAATGAAGTCATTTTAAGGCAGATTTAACAATCACTTTTTGACAGCTAAAAAATCAGCTTGAAGTTTTTTGATGTAAAAAAGAGAGTTGATGCTTTAATCAGGTCAGCTGTAAACTAAATGTAATCCTTTACTGTCAGGAGATGAGAAGGTTTCTACAGTAAAACTATTAAAACAGAGTGAGCCTCAGAAAACAGCTGTAAAGTTAAAGGAATCAGACCTCTGATGACACATCAATGTGTTTTAGTGTTAAAATGTTTCATCCTGATAACTTGATCAACCATCAGAGGTTGTTAAAATGAGCTCAGAGCTCATCTGGGGGTTCTGGTTTGTGACTCAGGTCTGGGTTTCTGAGGGAAGTTCTGACAGGTTTAGTATTTCTTGTTAGGTTAGTAACAGCTGATCCAAACAGTGGATCAGCTGTTACTAACCTTTAACTCTAGACTTGAAGTATCACGACTCTTCAGACTCATGCTAATGCACACACATACCGGTATTATGAACCCTTTGGCAGAATTCAAATGAGCCATTTTAATCTAGATTAAAAAAATTAATCTATGCCCACCTCTAGATATTAGATTTTCCTAATATCATGCAGCCCTAGGATAAAGGGTTAGAAACTAGAATATGCATTAATTTATATTTCTATATTTAAATGGCAGCAATCCCTTTTGATCTTCTTTGATCTTTCTTTTTAAATTCTATTTTATTTTATTTTAATATTATTGTATTTTTAAAGGGGCAGATATAAATAAGAGTTTGTCTCTTCTGTTCCTTTTCATTCTTGGTTGTGCGTATCTGCATTTTTTTGTTTTGTTTTGTTTTGATGTATACTTGAATGAAATAAAATTTGGACCCTAATCTTAGCCTAGCTGAGACTAGGGCTGCCACGATTACGTTAACTAATAAAAGTGTCAGCGATGAATTTAGTAGTCGACATGTCGTTTTGATTTTTTTTGTAGTTGGACTATGCTTTTCTCTCAAACTGCCACTTTACCTTCCACTGCCTGGTCTGCTTTTCTGATCTTGATGCACATGCACGCTGTGAGGCAGCTCTGTCCATTCGGAGCCGGTCTGGTCCACGCCTTAGGCTCCAAAGGTCTAGTCTGCACGCTCCGCTCCCCTCCCCGGTTCTGGTCCGCGTGTTCGGTTTTTAATGAGTTTAATGTTGCACTTAATGCTACAGTTAAAGATTTGGTTGTTGCTACAAGCTGCAAATTTCATTAAAAGTTTAATAAGCTATCATCCTGTCTTTATTTTTAGTTGACACAGACCTTAAACACTACAGGCTGTAGCTCATGATGGTTTAATGAGAGCAGCATGCTAGATGTTTTTAAATGGAACATAAAAACATTGTTTTTTGTTAAATGTATTTTACAGGCTCTCCCTACAATTATTAAAAAAAAATGTTTTACCTTAATCACTATTGTAGGTTGCCATTCTGTAGCACTTTGAGATTCCTGAAATATAAAGTGCAATACAAATTAAATGTATTATTATTAATATTATTATTATTATTATCTGCATGCTGGTGAGAGAAGGTGTACGTTTTATGTCCACTGTAACATGATCCGATTAGTTGACTAATCGTAAAAATCATCGGTGATTAGTCGACTATCAAAATAGTTTGTGGCAGCCCTAGCCGTTAGCTCATCATTCTGGTGAGAACTAATCAGTTTCTTAAAGCTGAGGTCACTCAAAGAGCTTCTTACAACAGGAAGGATGTTATAGTTAAAAACATTTCTAAATAAAACCACCTCTACAGTAATTATCTGAACTGTCATTTGATGTTAAACCATCACTGCTGCACTCTGCAGCGTTGTAAACAAGCTAAGTATCTCTAGTTGTTTTATAGAAACACGTCTCAGAGCTCTCACCCCTCCCGTCGGGTAAAATCCGTAGACCAGCCTTTCCGTGGACATGGGACCATGCATTGCCACGGTAACGATACAAAACAGAACTCCAGCCATAGAAATGTTCCCCCAGGTTTTTCCTCTTTTTACCTCCAAACGTTTTTAGTTTTCTGCTGAAAAGCTGTTTTTTTGGGACTCTGGTATTTTTTCCTAAAATTGAAGCGCTAACAGCCGGCTGTTTCTGTCTTTCTCTCACTTCTGGGATGTTCAGCTGTAAAATGTGCCCAGGTGCATTAACGACGGATCCAAGCAGAGCTGAAGTGCGGCAGACAGACAGCCGGATTGTCCAATCCTATCGTTCAATCCAAACGATAGGATTGGCTGAAGGTTTTAGAGAACTGCGGGACAACCACTTTATTGATTTCTTTCTGGGGTTTTTTTATCTCCACAATATATTTATACCTATACTATGTTAGAACGTTAAGAGGCGTTAAAAAAATGTTAAAAGCTACATTGTTTACCAAATCAACGAGTGCAGCTTTAAATGAATCATGCTGAGGTTATAGAAAACTGAATGTTTTCAGACTGCATAATATAATGCAAGTGTATCATTCACAAAATGAAGTGTGTAGATGTGATGGACTCTTTCTGCCCTCTGTGACCTCACCTGGGTCACATGGTGGAGGCTGAAACGCTAAAACGCAGGAAGTGTTGAGACTGTGACAGAACAGAGAGGAGTCCTGGTTTATCTCCACTGATGTTACTGCAATATTCAAAAATCCTAAGAGGAAAAATCTATAAAACACAAAAACAATCAAGAATATCTTCACATTAAAAACAGTAGCATGTCAAAGCTGCAAGAATTACGTCTACAACATGAGACTGATAGTGTGTGTGTGTGTGTGTGTGTGTGTGTGTGTGTGTGTGTGTGTGTGTGTGTGTGTGTGCTCTCTTTAAGCGCCGTGACAACAGCCAACCACATTGCAGCTCCTCACCAATCACTGGCCTCCCTTCGTTCACCACAGGCCAATGAGAGTGCTCCCTCAGCAGCTCATTGTTTCAGCAGCTTCCCTCATTGTTCCAGATGAGACTGTAGTAGCTCTGCTCATCTGTCCTCATTAAAGTAACGAGCATCTCCAGCCCGAGAGCTTTTCATTAAGCACACAGCTGTAGAGTCCAGCCCCTGATGGACCGACTCACTTCACAAACACCCGTTGTTTCTCTTTCTCTACAAAACCACCAAATATCCTCCACTCCTTCTGTCTGTGTCCAGGTACCGAAGCATCAATCTGCCAAGCTAGCCTGTTTTACCAAAGCTACAGAGAAAGGAAAGCAACAAGGTATCATCAGAAATGGCTGACTGAAAACATGACATAAATACAGATTCCTACTGATCAGCTGAAGAACCCATTAGGACAGGAAGCAGCTTAATGAGCACTGGATGCTGCTCTAGATCCTCATATAGGACTTTAATTCCAGTCTAAAAACCAAGATCAATCAGTAAATCCTTCTGTTGAAACAATCAGCTGTAGATGATGCATTTCTTCACGTGAGAACATCTGAAGCATCAACAAATCCTGAATGTCTTAAGTTCTATATCTGGTTTAACAAAAACCTGAGATTGTTATGAATCTCTTACCTGATGTTGCTTTTAGGCTGACAAACACAACAACGCGTTCATCTGCAGATCCTTATTGTCACCAACTAGCTGCTAATGAAAGAGTTGGGCACCTAGCAACTGCTGCCTGACAGGAAGGATGAAAGGAACAGAAGCTCTGAAGACCTTCAGATTAAGATTAAGCTCTACAATTACAGTACCAACAATAATGAAAAAAGAAATAAAATGGAGGATGATACAGATTAGGATAAAATAGACCGGAGCTAATGAGAAGCAACTAGGAGAAAAGAATATTTAAAACATTGATGCTTTCTGCTGACCAACCAATAATCAGGTTTATCAGCAGCTTCCACAGGACTTCACCTTTTAAAATAAAATGACAGAAAAAAGACGAGTGTTTGTTCTCATAAAGGAATTTAATGAAACTCTCAGAAAGAACAGATCGCACAGGATCCTGTGATGTCACTGGACAATGTTTTATTACAGAGAGAGAGAGAGAGTTTCTCACCACATTGAACACAAAGCACAACGTTTATATCAGGACAAAACCCCCCAAAGGATCCTGGGTCTAGAATTTAACAGAACATCATTTTCAGTAAATTTAGTCAGAACGTGATTAACCAGAACCACAAGAAATTACGTGACAACCTGAACAATGAAGTCAGAAACAGGAAGTGAGCTAGCCTGAACCTCAGCTAATATCCACAGTCAAACAGCAGCAGCAGAGAGACAGGAGTTTATTATTTAACTGAATGTAAAAATAAAAAACTATTATAAAAAGTTGGTTGTTTAGGTGAAGCGTCACTAACTCTGGGTTGCTGCTTAAAGAAAAAGCAGGACCTCCTGTAGTCCAACAACATAAAACCACACTTTTACACTTGGTTTGATGTAATAAATATCAAACTACATTCATATGTGAAGAGCTTTTATTTGACAAAAGAAACATTTACTGTGTGGGAGGAACTTTAGAAAGAGACTGGAATAAATGTGATGTAATGTTTTACAGTCAGCTGTTTAAGCATTTTATTAAAGTACTGAAGGTTATGTTGAGCTACAGCTTTTATAGGATGGATTTCGGCCTAAACTTGTTCATATTCATGACATTTTGTCATGATTAAGGTTGATTTGGTTTAGTTAGGGTTCATGTTTTGTGTTTGTGTTTTTATTTTTCATGTGTGGTTAGGTTCAGTCTATTCTTATTCATGTCAGTTTTTGTTTCCTTGTTTTAGTCTCTTTATTCTTGCCCCCTGTCCATGTTATGTTATCTTATGTTGTCATGGTTCAGGTCTTTAGTTCATGTCTGTTTAGTTCTAGTTTATCAGGTTTGTGTTTTGCTCCATGTTCATGTCCTGCCTTAGTTAATTCCCCACAGCTGTGCCTCGTTATCTTGATTTGCTCCATTGTGTATTTAAGCCCTCGTGTGTCCTGTCTGGTTGTTGGATTGTCTGCTCTGTTTAGTTACCTGTTCTGTTCGGCCATGTTTAGTTATTTCATGCCAAGCTTTAATTTAATAAATACACATTTTGAGTTCATCTGACGCCTCCTGCTCCTCCATCCTCCACCTGCACTTTTGGGTCCACCTGCCACGTCATCATTGCACATTTCTGAATATTTTTAGCTTTAATTTCTCCATTTAATATTAAGATGGAACTTTTAGGTGAAACAGAAGAGCTTTAGAAACTGGAACAATAATATGATACAATATAATAATTAAAATCATTCAATTCAATAAAAAAAGATTTGATTTTCATCTCACACAGTTATACATTAACTCCATCATTTCTCCATATTTTAAGCCCAGACTTCTTGAGGAAGGTTTTAACAACGTGTTTATACCGTTTACTGGTCCAGATATCATCAACACCAACTCAGTCTGAGAACCATGGGTCTACATAGGGCTGTGCAATATGACGAAATATTTCATCTGGACGATAGAAAAGGTCTATTGTCAAATATAAAGCTCCACCGTTTACACCATGGTTAGGGGTTTTACAGCAGTAATTTACATTAACATGGAGGAAGACAGTAGTTTTAGACCAGGGTGAACAGGATACCCAGCTAACCCAAACCAAGGAGCTTGTACCTAAAAGAGGGACAACTTCTGTTGCACGGATGTGGTTTAAATATAAAAAGACCGACATGGACCAGACAACAGCTGTTTGTAAAGTTTGCCGACTACAATCCCATCAACGACTCCGGCACCACAAACTTATTTTATCACCTGCACAAAAACCACGACAAAGAATACTGAGACAGTCAACGAGCAAAAGCTGCAAAAGCTGCAAAAGCAGCGGCTGAGTGTTGTCTTAAGTGCTCATAATAAAGTCCAGATGTAGACGCTGCAACAAGCTTTTACTCATCACAAACCACGTAGCTCCTAGCCACGCAGATGGAAGATTACTGCTGCTGTTGCCAAACACATATGCAAAGATATGGGTCCAAATCTACACGGTGGAGAAACGTGAGTTACACTCGAACCCAGATATGAAATGCCCAGCTGAAAACACGTTACTACTTACTAAAGTCATGATACCTGATTTATATGATGCATGTCGGGCCACAGTGGAGGAGGAGATTCACAATATATATATATATATATATATATATATATATATATATATATATATATATATATATATATATATATATATATATATATATATATATATATATATATATATATATATATATATATATATATATTCTTGTACACAAGATGCCCATTAATTAGTTTGTGGTTAAAATCACGTTTTGAGAAAAATAGTTTTTCTTCTACTGCTGTTCAGACACAGAAAAGTCAGCATTGTTTTTACACTCTGGTCCATTTTATGCCCAGAAAGAACGAACTAATTACTGACCATGGTCTGATCATTACTAAAGAGTCTACCTGCTGCTCTCTCAGGTCTGATCCACCTGTGCTGCTCCTCTCCACATGCACACGGTGTTGTGCAACGTCCTGCAGAAGCAGCAGCAGACTCTGGAGCTGCGTGAGGAGACGCAGCTGTGCGAGTCAGCAGGACTCGCTCACCGCCCGACCTCGCCTCCTGGTCTGAGCTCCGAGTCCAAACCAACTATAATGGAGCGGTCCTCAGTTCTGGGGACAGCGAGTCCCGGCTGCACTATGAACTCGTGGTAGCACTGCGGATTTTCTGTGCGCCTCGTGACCTCTGATTTAGGAGCTATTGATCGGCTGGTATGATTGATGTGGAGAGAAGGACATCAGAATTTACCAATCATGTTTTTTTCATGAATATCAGCCAATTTTGATTGGTGGCTGATCCCCTAATAATAATAATAATAATAAGCATTCCTTCAAAGAATCCTAGACCTTCACTGTGATAGACACCAGAAACTGATAACAATAACAAGAATAGAAAATAAGTAAGTAAGTAAGTAAAGTTTATTTATATAGCACCTTTCACAGAAAAAATCACAAAGTGCTTCACAGAAAACAGAATCAAACATGATAAAACAAATAAAATTAATAAAACAAACAAAATTTCATTACAAATCAAAATCAAACAACAACAAGAGAACACAAAATAGTTATTTAAAATCAGTTTTGAATAATTTGGTCTTCAGCTGCTTTTTAAAGGAGTCCAGACTGTCTATACAGCGTCAAACTAAAGGAAGGTCATTCCAAAGTCGCGGTGCAACAGACTGGAAGGAGCGATCACCTCGACTTTTAAATCTGGTCCTTGGAACTGTTAGGAGATTCTGGTCTGTGGACCTGAGAGCTCGGGTTGGAGCGTACGGCTTTATCAGTTCAGTAACATCAAGAGGAGCTTGACCATGTAGGGCCCTGAAAGTTAGAGTCAGGATTTTAAAATGAACTCTACATTTAACAGGTAACCAGTGCAGAGACCTCAGAATAGGAGTGATGTCATCTTTCCTGTTTGCTCCAGTGAGGAGCCTCGCTGCAGAGTTCTGGACCAGCTGAAGGCCATAAAGGGCTTTTTGGTTCAAACATGTGAAAAGTGTGTTACAGTAATCTAGACGGGAGGAGATAAAAGCATGAAGAACCATTTCCAGTTCAGGTTTTGACACCAACTTTCTCAGTTTGGAAATATTTCTCAGATGATAAAAACAGTTTCTGACCAGCTGTTTTGAGTGACCTTCAAGAGACATTGATTGGTCGAAAATAACACCCAGATTCCTCAGGTTTGACTTTACAGCAGAACTTAAATGTCCAATATGTTGACTGATCAGAGGGACCATCCTATCAGGGGCAACAATCAGACATTCAGTCTTTTCAGGGTTTAACTGAAGGAAGTTATTTTCTAACCAGTTAGTAGCTGACAGACACTCCAGTAGTTCAGACAGTTTGTAGAACTCTGAGTCCTTGAAGGAGCAGTACAGCTGAATGTCATCTGCATAAAGGTGGTAGGAGACATTGTGACATCTATTAATGATCTGTCCAAGAGGATGGATATATAGTAAAAACAGGAGTGGACCCAGAACAGAGCCTTGGGGTACCCCACAGAACAGATCTGTAGTATCTGACATGATGTTGTTTATATGGACACTGAAACTTCTGTTTGAGAGGTACGATCTGAACCAGTCTAAAACTGTTCCAGAGATCCCCACCAAGTCACGGAGTCTGTTCACTAAGGTGCTGTGATCAACAGTGTCAAAAGCTGCAGAAAGGTCCAACAAAACTAAGACTGTAAACTCCCCGGAGTCTGCTGCCATCATGATGTCACTGGATACTTTGAGTAAAGCTGTTTCTGTTGAATGTTTTTTACGGAAACCAGATTGGAATTTATCAAAAATGTTGTGTTGTTCCAGAAAAGAGACCAGCTGATCAGCCACGACTCTTTCTAAAAGTTTAGAGATATAGCTCAGTTTGGAAATGAGCCTGTAGTTATTTGGTTGAGAGGAGTCCAGACTGGGTTTTTAAGGATGGGTTCAATAACAGCGTGTTTAAAGATGGAGGGGACGGAGCGGGTTTGGAGGGATAGATTGATAAAATCAACAATGCATGGGCCAACTAGGTCAAAAGCTTTAAGAAGCAAAGAGGTTGGGAGAATATCAACTGGGCTTGAAGATTTTTTCATGTTTTTAAGAATGAAACAGATGTTCTGAAAATGAACAGGTGTGAAGAAGGACCAGGTATGGAAAGGAGGAGGGTGGATGGGAGAACAGGGAGCAGATGGGGGTGAGAAACCTGACCTGATGTTTCTAATTTTGTTGTCAAAGAATGAAAGGAAGTTGTTACAATCAGACCTTGAGAACACAGGGATTTGGGGCGTTTTAAAATAAGTTAACTGCATATTTAAATATTTTAATCTTTAATGAGCCAGTCAGTCATTTTGTATCCAGGATTGTTTTAGGTGTATTCCCTGCTGGTTGGACATGTGCATTTTGTTAAACGTATTTTAATGATGATGTAACCAGTGACCGCTGACCCTCTGCAGGTCGTTTTTGGACGACAGACATTTAAACACAAAGCAGAGAGGTGCCAGGTGCCGTCTGACTTCACATCCATTTTCACCTCAGTTAGAAAACCAGGGAAAATTCTCACAGCATCCTGTTTCCATCACTGCTGATTCAGGCTGCAGTCGATACAGATCAGAGGACTGCAGAGTCATTTGGCCCCAGGCTGAAGTCCAACTGTATGCTTTCATGTTAGAGGATGATGACTGGTTTTTGTTCAGTGGGAAACTACTATTGCTCATTCATAAAACAAACATCACTGTGTTGCATCAAATATTGTAACAAAGACAAAAAAACTTGAGACAAGACCAGCAACACAATGAGACGAGCGTCCTGCATCGTGTGACTTTGAGCTTCCAAACCAGCGGCTCCTGTCTGTTGTGATCAAATCAGAGCATCCCAGTTTAGACTAGCTCACCAAAGTAGGACAGACTCAGGACAGAACAACTTTCAGACAACCTTTGCTGAAGGATGAATCCTGTAGTTTACACACAGAAAGGAGAGTTGGGAAAGAGGCAAGAAAACGAGACTAAAATTCAAACAGCTACAAATATTAACTACAAATTTAATGTAGAGTTCAAACCAGAGATTAAGACGTCGTCTTTTGACAAAGACCAGTTCACACTATAAAACAGATGAAAATCAGGAAGCAGGACAGCCTTTTGATTCACTATCTAATTGTTATTCTAGTGCAGAGGTTCCCAAAGGCGGAGTCAGGACCTCAGTGGGTCATGGAACACTAAGATCTGCAGAAATTAAATTAACTCTAAAAATAATTACCAATAATCAATCCATCCATCCATTATCCTGACTGCTTCATCCACTGAGGGTCAGCTGGTGTCCATCCAGCAGTTACAGGGTGAGAGGCAGGAGACACCCTGGACAGGTCTCCAGTCCATCACAGGGACAAAAACAACCATTAGGGACCAGTTAGAATCACCAGTTCGCCTATCAATATGTTTTTGTTCTGTTAGGAAGCCAGTGCATATATGGAGGGAACACACACACACACACACACACACACACACACACACACACACACACACAAGCAGTGCCAGACCACATGCTTGCCTCTCCTGCCTGTTGTGTGTACATGCGTGTGTGTGTGTGTGTGTGTGTGTGTGTGTGTGTGTGTGTGTGTGTGTGTGTGTGTGTGTGTGTGTGTGTGTGTGTGTGTGTGTGTGTGTGTGTGTGTGTGTGTGTGTGTGTGTGTGTATAAATTCCTCCTGTGTGCTGCCAGCTCTCATCAGCAGGACATCATGTGGACTCCTGGCTCAGAGCTGAGGCCGCGGTCCCTGGAATTAGACGCCATCTTCACGCTGACTGATGGCCTAAATAAGAGACGAGCTCCCATCAAAAAGAGAGCATTTCAGCTCTCAGAGAGCTGAAGCATGCAGCCTCCTCTGTCAGCAGACCTACTGTCAGAACGGCTTAAAGAATGAAGTACAGACTAAAAACACGAGACACTATCAGCTGCCTCTGGACCATTAAGTGACATGGTGCTAATAGGGTTTATGCACGGTCACTTCCTGGTTGCGATAGACTCTGTCCCTCCCTTCCGGTTCAACGCTGTTCCCACACAAACTGGACAAAATTGATTTTTTTACCCGTTTTCTTCAAGACCTGCCGCGCATCACGGTAAACGATGTCCACCGGATTTTTGAAAAACACACAGAGACGTCTGCGAGCAAGCGGGTGAAGGACTTTAAGCTGTATATAACCAGCTTTATTCATGAAATTGAAGGTAAGCTAACAGCGTTAGCTCGTAGCTTCCGTCATCAAAAAACAGTGAGACAAATCTATATAGCCGTGATCGTGGGCTCCAACTGCTTCCCAACTTTCAACTTTCTCTGGTCTAGCTGTACGTTATCAAACACCAAGTCTTCATTCACCAAAAGAATAGTTGTTCCAGTGAAATAACACACGAACGGCGCCGCGCCTCCTCCGTTAGCCTCCTCCACTCGGCTCTTTGACTACTGTTCTGCAAAGTGTGGACTGCACATGGGCGTCGCAACCATTATGTCAGGAGGGGACGTGTCCCCCCCACTTTGTAAAATCAGGCATTTGGACCCCCCCACATTTACCGAGTCCGTCTTGCGCTCTTTCAGTTGTTCTCAAAGAAATCCATTCCACTTGATTCATTAGAAATTACTCAGACCGCTGAAATCCACTCCATGTTTTCCTGGTTACACCCTGCACCCTGACACGCTCCTCTCCTTGGACCCGACCTCACGCTGCAGCTGAAAGCAAACCAAACCGGGAAGAAGGTCAACCAGAAACCGGAGTGTTACTCTGGAGGGGTCAGGGTTAGGAGGCACAGGAATATGACCTGAATGACCAGAGGAGGTAAAACCCCCACAGATAATCTCCTATGGCCTCTAATAAAAAGGTAAATGCGCCTCAATCAAGTTTCATTCTGGATCTACAGGTAGCAGAAAAAAAAAGTACAGGAAGCACAATACAATATATATATATATACATACATATATATATATATATATATATATATATATGTATGTATATATATATATATATATATATATATATACCAAAATATCAGAGACAGAACAATAATGACAGGAAAACAATGGAAGAAAATAATATAAATACAAGTAAAACATTATAATGAAAAATAAAATAACAATGAGTGTAATTCACTGCTCTTTATAAAAGAAAATGACTGTACCAGTAAATTAATAAGTAAATAAAATAAGTACATACTTTATTTGAGGGTCAACATTTAAACACAACCGTTGATTATTTTACAAAAAATAAAAGAGTACTGAAGATCATCAGTAATATAGAGATCCTCTAACCTGTTATTTGTCCTGATCAAATCTGTTGTTCTTAGTAAAAATTAAAGTTCTAGATAAACACAAAGCTACACTTGATTTCTTACTAAGATAAACTCCCTCTAAATACCTCTAATTCAATTGTTACCACTAAAATGCTTTATTTTAAATGGATCAAATGAAAACACAATCCCAGCTGTCAGTACACTGAACACACATTAAACTAGTACTATTTTCATTTCAGATTGGTAGAACTTCAGTCTTAAGAACAACCAGGTTCTTGATATTTGTTTTCAAATAATTGATGTCACTTGTTTAATTCCTCCTAAGCTGTTCAGCCTGAATAGTCCATTTAAAGTGACATCATGACTAGTAACAGTTGAATTATAACCAGTTAAAATGAGTTTCTTCTGGTCAGAATTCTTTTTCAGCTCCACCATGTTTATTCCAGACAGGAAGAATAGATTAGTAGAGGTTGTGCTGCAAACCCAATACACATGAATGGGAAATGTGACTAAATTAGTCCTAAGAATGACACTGAAGTTATCTTAAGTATTCACTGTGGATAGTATTATGGTATCTGTAATATGACATTTTACATGGAATAGCTGATTTTTAGCTAGCTGCATACATATCCAGTCTTGTTAAAGTCACCACCTTATTTTTTTTTAAGGATTTGGTTTCAATTCAGTTGTTGGATAGAATCTCTACTAGTAACAAAATAGCTGTGGATATCAGTATTTTCTATTTGACTAGTAATACTATTTGGACTAGGATAAATTACTTTATTGTTATGTAAATAGGATAGTAAAGAGGTGGGGGTTTTAATTAAATGTTTAAAAAAAAAAAAGGTCCATTAAATTTAAGTTCAGTCCTGCTGGTATTCTCATTATCAACGAGAATAAAAGAAACACACATTCAACATGTGATTAGAAGTTAGAAATACTGTAGAATCAGTTCTTCAGTAGTCAGTACTTTTTGTAGTAGTACTAGTACCAGTTCTTTACTTCAGTAGTTCAGGAGCAACCAGACTGTGTCACTTTGATAGAAATAAAAAAAAAAAAGTCCTGTTATTTCAGTGGAAGATGCTGCAGTCAGTCAGTCACATCATTCTAAACCAACCAGTACTAACAGGACTGAACTTTACCTGGTTACCAGTAGAGAACTGGTAAAGCTCTGATTAGTTAAGGGTTGAACAGCTGGTTGTCTAATGAGTTCCTTCCAGAACTGGAGACATGGCAGACCATTATCATGTCTTTAAACTACTGTGGAGTTTGTCACTGTGTTCACATCTTTAGTTCTGACATGAAACCACTGCTGGTCATTTTACTTCCATAAGTTTTTTTCAGTCTTTTCTCTAAGATTTGAATAATCCAGCTGATGGTGTCATAGAGAACACAGCTGCTTAAAATGAAGACTTCCTGTTGAATCTGTCTCTGAAATAGTTACCGAGTTCAGTTTTTATTACTGTAGGTAAAATAGGTGTTTAACAACTTGTTAAATGCGCCAGAATGCAGAAAATGGCGTCTACGACAAATAATTTTTTCTTTGGGGAAGTGTCCCCCCCACATTTTTTATGCTTCTGACGCCCCTGGGACTGCAGACACGGTGTGGTTAGAAATGATCACGTTTTCTCTTCTTAAGTTCACAATCCTTCCTTTTTGTAGTTATTTATTCAGTGGAAATGTGTGGAAACGGACTGATGAATTATATTCAGCTGATGCGGTACACAACGGAACACAGCAGTGTTCAGCTGTCGAGGCTTCCCGTCCGCTGATACTTATATGATGGCTTCATTTCTTAGTGCTATAATATATATACATCATACTGTACTATACTATACTATCACTCGTTTTGATTATAAACAATATCTTTAGCTGGAAATTCACTCTAACTCTGGAAATCTTCACGTTTCAAATGGAACCGGAAATGGTCCCGCGAGTTAATTTTAAACCGGAAGTTCTACTAAGTACTCTGTGCATAAAGCCTATTGCTGGGAGGGGTTGAGGGTTTTTTGGGCCTCACAGGCAGTTCTCTCAGAGCAGACTGTAACTGCTTCAGGGCAGAGTGGTTGGTTGGGCTAGATCTGTCAGCTCCATCAATCTGTCGTTAACACAGTGAGACAACGAGTCAGCGTCTGCTCTCACACACACACACCTGAACTAACGCAGATGGTTTTCTAGCTCCTGAACAACAGAAGTGACAGGATTAGATGTTTTCACTGCATCATCAGATCCCTCCTTCAGAGTTTTCTGAAGGTTTCTCAAATCAAAGTCCAGCTGGCTCCTTCCACAAGTTGAAGAAAAAGCTTTTGTGAATAAAGTAAACCCTTAAAGTGCAGTTTCACTGATCACTGCAGGGATCCTCTGTCAGCAGTGAGGTCAGCTGTAACCCAAGTGACCTCGAGGCCTTCAGGGATTCAAGGAACTGATCAGAGACACTTCAGCGGAGCAGATGACTTCCCCCTTAATGCTTTAGATGGGTATCATGTGGATGAGATCTCCTTCTAAAACCACCCAGAAGTGGACGAGGAGAGGGGGATGACCTGGAAATGCTTGTGTTATTGTGTGAAACTGCTCCTTTGTATCATTTATAGTAAATACTACCACTTTATTTTTAAAGAAATGCCATGAGACAAACCAGGGAGTCTAATAGCCAAAAAGGTTTGGATCAAACTGGTCTGGATAATTCAGCACAGGAACCCAAAAAACTGCAAAAGTTATGACTGTAACTGCCTGTTGTCACACACGTCAACAACGTTCAGCTTTGACCTACAATAGTTTAAAGAATGAGTAATACACAAACTAATCTTCAGGCTCATTTTCAAATAAGCGTTTGCACCAAAGAACTAGGGCTGCAGCTATCGAATATTTTTGTAATCAAGTACTCTATCGAATCTTTTTTCGATTAATCGAGTACTCTAATAAATTACATGTATGTATATATAAATATACATGAATATACATACATATAAATATATATGTATGTATAAATTACATGTACAATGTATAAATCTGAGAGAAAATAACAAAGTATTAAACATTTTTTAAATAAAAAATAGATATAAACCATGGTTTTGTGGCATATAAGTGCATTTACTATTATTACTGGTATTTATTGCTTACCTCGGAACTTTCTGTTATGTCACTGTCTTCCCCTCACACACCTTTTTTTCAGTCGGACTGAAGTGAAAATGCTGCAGCCATAGATATCATGGCTGCAGCACCAAGTTAATTCCATACGCAATGCGTGGCTTCGACTAATTGCTGGAATGCCTGTTTTTTGCAGCACAAATCTCATAGCATATGTTTCATTTTGCTCTGTTCCTGTTTACCTTTCCAAAATGCGGCGAAACTTTAGAGTTTTTCGGAATTTTTAACCCGCAACTCGCTACGGTGTTTTGACAGGGAGGGGAGGGGCTCTCTGCTCCTCCGTCTCACCTGTGTCTCCACCCATGTAGCTGCACAGGCGGATAAATGAAGCATCTCAGTACCAAAGTCGGCACCGTGTTTTTTCGCTACCAGTACCTACCGACATCTTTCAGTCTGTGCCGGTCTAGTACTAGTAGTAATAGTACGGTCTAGTTGTCCGCCATGGCTTAAGATAAAATTAAGTTACATTCGCTACTCGCGTGTGCATTCATTGCAGTGTGTATGTGCGCCACTTATTTCGGTCCGGGTGAAACATGACCGCGGGCGATTGCAAAGCCATAAATTAATTAAATATGAATTAAACGAAGCCTCGAGGCAGAGAATTTGCCTCGAGGCTTTTTTGTACTCGAATTATTCGAGGTACTCGAAGAATCGTTTCAGCCCTACAAAGAACCCAAAAACCAGCCACGCTTTGCTCCTGAACTCTAAGTCTTTAACTTTCCTCATAACTTAAACACCCAACAATTGTTCTGATCCAAGTGCAGATTAACAAAGATTACCATGTTGGTAACGGAGTGGATTAAATGCCTGAAACTCTGAGAAGTTCTCCCACAAGTGTTTTGATTAATCTCCCTTGTTTTGTCATCAGGTGCGTTCGAGATGAGCCAGTTCTGCGCAGATCACGGTGATCGGCGCCCAGTGCATGCCGGTTAGATTTCTGTCTGACTTGACGCCAACTTGCTCTGATGTCATGCCTACGTAGGCAACGATAACCTCGTGAGATCAAGGCAGACGCAGATTTTGAGCAAAGCGGATGCAGTTTCTCTCCACCAGCTGCAAAATCGAGAGCATGACGGGAAACGCCTGGCTCTCACCTGATCTGAGATCTGATTGGTTCAAAGTCTGATCCAAACATCCTGTGACAGAATACAATATATATATATATATATATATTTTTTTTTTTTTTTTTAAATATAAATATAAAATATAATATGTTGCTTCAAAAGGGATAAGAAATAGTTCAGAAATGTTATTAGTCCTGAATGCTGTGGTGTCTTTGATCCTTTAGAGCTATTATCACAGAGACAAACATTCCAGATAAGATTAATGAAAAAAACTTAAACATGAATGAAAACAGATCATTTCACTATAAAAGTGATGATATTTTTTGCCATATAACCCAACCTTAGTCCATATTTAAGATCCAATCTAGTACAGTCTATAGACTTACACACAATGAATTCTCTTTTTATTAACAAAGATTCAAAGACCTATAAAGTCCCCATTAATCAGAGAAGAGTTTCTCCCTTTGCTTTCCCCTCTTTGGGTCTTCTAGATGACTGTTTGGTATCAGAACCTGCAGCTTTTCTCCGTGGGTCGTTTCTTGCTTCAAGGTGAGCTGACTATAAATATGAGCTGAAACAGCAGAAACCTCACAAACAACTGAAAGTGATCCAGAAAATCATAATCCAAGCAGAGCCACAGAGCTAGCTGCTCCACTAATCCTCATCAACACACTAAGGAACCGAACATTTTGGTTTGGGAACTATACGGCTGTGGAGAGGAAGACTGGAACTGAAAATATGGATGTGAACTGAATCGTTAAGGTTCTACTGAGTAAAGCTCAGGACAAACAATCTGATACAAGAAACTATGATTAGCAACCAGTCAGTAGCAATTAGTGAGTTTTAGGCATTACTGGGTGTATATATCAGACCCACTAAATTAATGAGCCTCAGTGCTAATCTGCAGAAAGAGCCGGGCTGTTGTAAGTGAACACCACGTTTCCTGTTAGCGTCTCTCTTCCCATTTCCTCATCTAAAACCTGTATGACAGGATGGTGTGGAGGATGCTTCCCGAGGGCGACGGATCCATGCCCCCCCTCACCAGGTGCTGAAACGCAGAGCTCCAATTCTTTGTGTCAAAATAAGTTCAGCTACAAAACGAGGCTGGTTTATCTGCATAAAGAGAGCTCTTTGTAAAAGGGGCCTAAAGCAGCTGTAATGTGAGGTTAAATAAGGAAACAAAAGAGAAGCAATAATGGATTCAGAAATTCACAGAGGGCCTAGCTTTGAACAGCTGAAGGAATAAACAGCAGCATCCCGCTAAGAACCGAGACTCGTAGGAATCAAAAGGACGTCTGCTAACGATCTGCACCAGTGACACGTCTAATGCAGAGAAACCTCAAGAAGGAGGAGGAAGAAGGGAAATGATTCCATCATCATCAGACGGCTGCAGAAAATCAGGAAAGTGTTTTAAACAGGCTGGGTTTTTAATGTGTTTGTTTGTCGTAAAGTTCATCTGAACAAACATGCTAAATCTAAAAAAGCAGGAGGTGTGGCGTGGTTTATTTCTCTGACATTTTAAAGAATTTTTTATTAATTATTAGAAGAGACTTCAACAACAACTGGATTTTTCTCTTTTGTTGTCAATAATAAACAATTCAAACCAAATGTTTTTGTTTGTTTCTCAGTAACACATTACTGTTTACTGGAGAAAAACAAAACACGTTTCATGATATGATCATACCTCATTTGGACCGTTCGGTCAGAAATAATAATAGGTAAGAAGATATGAACTATATTTTAATATAAGTTAGTATTTAAAATGGAAATGAAATGAGTGAAACCCATCTGTGTGCAGCCAAAATACAATCAGACATCAACGAAGAAAAAATAAGTGCCAACTATCCTTTTCCCAGAATGCAGCAGGCACACAACAGCTTAAGACGAAATGAGAGCTAAGACTGTTTTGTTTTAAACACTCCAGAGTAACAACTCCTGCATCCCACAGCTCTAAAAAATAACAACCCTAAAGCATATGGGGCGCCGTTTGTAAAGTCAAACAATCACAATTTAAGGGTAACATCTTGGGTTATTTAGCCTATCGTAAGGGGAAAAGTGGGAGCTCATTTTTCAAAGTCATATTTTCATCATTTTATTCATACATTTATAAATGTCAAAGTTGTCAAATAAATATTTAGTTAGCTAGCTAAATATTTAATTTAGAGTTAAATATTTGTTTTACAAATTGTCTGACCTAAATATTTAGTTTGTCAACTAAATATTTAGTTGTGACCTAAATATTTAGCTAATATGCAAATTCACTTGGCTATAAGCGGAAGTGGGTTACCAAAATAAAAGCTGGATCTTGCTAACCTTTTGGAAATCTAGGTAGATAGGGGTAAAGTCCTGCCTTCCTCACCTCGATTGGCTTGCGGCAGGCTAGACCAGACCAAACAGACGGAGTGATGGTCTTCATTTTTTCCTCTGAATATGTCCGACGTGTTAGCTCAAAACATAGGATGAGCTGTTTTAACCGCAATACAATCTTTCACAAATGGATCAGCACCAGCATTCGTCAAAGAGCCACAACGAGCAGTACATTTGTGACCCGGGTCAGTCCAGTAAGCTACATCTCTAGCTAGGTTAACACGGAGTTACTTCAAGGTTAAAACGGCAAACTAAGTATTTAACTCCAAATTAAATATTTAGTTAGCCAAATAATTATTTGGCTAAATACTTAGATTACAGCTAAATATTAAATTTGGAGCTAAATATTTAATTTACAAAAAAAATATTTAGCTCCAAATTAAATATTTAGTTTGCTAAATACATATTAATTTTCAGAACTAAATATTTATTTTGCAAACTAAATGTTTAGCTCCAAAATAAATATTTAGCTGGGATCTAAATATTTATTTTGGAAAATAAATATTTAATTTGGAGCTAAATATTTAGTGTGTAAAATACATTTTTAGTTAGTAAATTAAATATTTATTTTACAAACTAAATATTTAGGTCAGACATAAATATTTAATTTGTAAAACATATTTAACTCTAAATTAAATATTTAGCTAGCTAACTAAATATTTAGTTGGCAACTTTGACATTTATAAATGTATGAATAAAATGATGAAAATATGACTTTGAAAAATGAGCTCCTGTTTTTTCCCCTTACGATAGGCTAAATAACCCAAAATGTTACTCTCAAATTATGACTGACTTTACAAACGGTGCCCCATAAAAACAACAGATTCAATACATGATTTAGAATTTTTATATAAAGTTCTGACAAACATCTGTGGTAACAATAAACCCAAACGTCTCTGCAGTCCGTCAGGACAAAGGTACTGAAGACGTCTCCTAAATGCACCAGCTCCACACACACACACACACACACACACACATTGTAAAAAGCTCTATAAATACACCTGCTTAGAGATGCATATCTGCTCTGACATGCTGCGTGAAGCATTGACCTCATCCTGGTGTTGTCTTACATGAAGCCTCCAGTGTTACAGCAGCAGGTTCGAGTGCAACTCGACTGGCTGCTTGATCAAGGTCATTGAGATCTTGCAGCAGCAGAGGAACAGTTGTTTTTCGCAGTGATCACTTAAAACTGAGGTAAAAAGAAGGGTTTAGCTCCTCCCTGGGACTCTGATTTAATACAGACATCATCTGTTTTATGTAGATCATCTCACCTCCTGAGTGGTGACATGTAAGTTTACATGAAACAACCTCATGTTTAGAAACAGAGGCAAGAGGTTTTCTTTGGTTCCCCAACCTGAATGTTTGGACTCTGTTAGCTTTGGTTAAGATGAAGGACAGGGTCCTGGTCTAGTTTAATCCAGAATAGGTGACCTGACACTGATATACCTTTAGCTTCTGCCTTTTCTCTGCTACTGGGGCTTATCAATCATCCACACTAGTCACAAGAACGTATCATTTCTCTTGTTGCTGATCCAGTTACTACATTGAGTGAAATGAGTTGACATAAATTCATAAAGTTAAATGAAATGGTTTTGAAACCTTGTTATGGAAGTCTGCTTTTACATTTCAGTGGAAATACTGTATGCTCCTTCTCTTTCTGGATATAAAGGCTGACTTCATAAATACTGAATGAACTTCTCACAGTCAACCTGCTTTAAGTGTTTGGAAAATGGACCTCGATGGTTAAAACAGACTGAGAAGAGAACATGAATGCGTTTAAGCTCTAAAAGATATCAATTCTGAAGGTGTTCATACAGCCCGCAAAGAAAAAACTGATTCTAAGCTTCTGCTCTGTATGAATGATTAAATACTGGTATAAACTCTTCATTTCCTCCAGTCTTTACTGTAGTGGTACTGACTGAGAATGGAATCAGTCACAGGGGATGCTCTCCTTGTGTCAGGTTTGAAACCAGGAATCTGAGCTGCTTCTGAACTTCTCGGCTCTAGACTACGATCTGCAGCTGGAGCTGTCAGAGTAAAGCCTTCAGTTCAGATCATGAGGGCTTTGCTGCTTACATAACAACCCAAATGAAATGTTAATGTCAGCAAGTCAACGTCGCAATGAGGGAATTCTCAGGCAGTGAGTGAGAGACGGAGAACTCAACTGTGAATCACTTAGAGGTGGTGGAAGAAACAGTCCAAGCATTTCAAAATAACGTTTTCCTGGAAGAGCCTCCTGTGGATTGCCACAGGGCAGCAGGGACTGAAGGAAAGCACATCAGGGCTGCAGGAGGAGAGGGTGGAAGGGCTACAGAGGCTTCTGGCCTGGAGGCGATGGTAGTCCAGTCCAGTCTGGTGTGGTCTGGCTGAGGCCACTCAGACCTGTTTAAACATGCCAAATTGTGTCTAAAACCCTAGTTTATGCTCCAGCCTGGCTCCAGCTGAAGCATGGACAACAAAGTATCTTTAGTCAGGCAACTTCAGCTTAGGAATTCAATCAAATCATCACAAAAAAGCAGAAATGTTTCATCCAACCAGCATCCCAGAGTCTAAATATCAAGACTATCTAAAAAGGTGGTCTGTTGATCAGCATCCCTATTCTGAGCTACAGCATCACCAAAGAAATGCAGATTAGCGGAGCAGCCTGGTGTTCATCAGTCACCACCTGGATCACTCAGATCTCCAACCCTTTACTGCGACAACAATGAGTCCTGCAGGTCGGCCCTGATCGGATCAGATCCACGGAACGACACATCGATTAGACCGCAGTGCCGCCGCGGTCAGACTCCAGCTACTCAACATCTGTAAGAACACATTCACGCATTATGTAAGGAAACAGCGTGACATTCATCCCGGGTGGTGTGGGTGGAAGGCTGAGGTGGGACCCGGAGGACCAGACCTACAGACCGGGCTGAAAGACCGACAGGGAGACGGTAAGCTGACGTTCGGCTTTTACTGACAGCTCAACGTAAACACATGAAAACATGCCTCACCTCCTCCGCTGCTCCTTCAGTCCGCCTAACCTCCCTCCTCCCCCACAAGAGCCGAGCGTCCTCTGACCAAAAACGGAGAAATGTCCTGGTGGTAAAGATCCGCACCACGTCACCAGTCCGGAGGCTCAGACCTGCAGCAGAAATCATCCAGCGTTCTGGTGTGCTACAGCTCCTGTTTGTGTCCTCCTCCCGCTGCAGCAGCTCCTCCCCCTGTTCTCTGCTCCCTCTCTCGGTTTTTTTCCCCTTCGCGTTAACGACCGCTGCTGCATACAGGGACGCGACGCGCGTCCACGCACGGCGGAGGGTGGGTACGGAAGCCGGGTGGGAGCTTTATAGCGCCGCTGATGTGGGAGGCCCGCTCCAGATGAGGAACAGTAGAGAGTGGAAGCGATGTTTCTGATAGCGGCCCGTGACACTCAGCACGTGACTGACACGGGAGTGAGGTGTGGCCAGCATTGCCCCCCCCCCC
>SSNR01000230.1:380355-392467 GCA_006937965.1 Callopanchax toddi
GCTTTGGGTAGTGACCGAAAGAACGAGATCGCGGATACAAGCGGCT
Source organism: Callopanchax toddi (assembly GCA_006937965.1). Taxonomy (NCBI): domain Eukaryota; kingdom Metazoa; phylum Chordata; class Actinopteri; order Cyprinodontiformes; family Nothobranchiidae; genus Callopanchax; species Callopanchax toddi. The sequence continues at coordinate 380,402 of SSNR01000230.1, forward strand.
GAAATGAGTTTCCTCCGCAGGGTGGCCGGGCTCAGCCTTAGGGATAGGGTAAGAAGCTCGGACATCCGGGAGAGACTCGGAGTAGAGTCGCTGCTCCTCCATATCGAAAGGAGCCAGTTGAGGTGGTTCGGGCATCTGGTAAGGATGCCTCCTGGACGCCTCCCTCGGGAGGTGTTCTGGGCATGTCCTGCCGGCAGGAGGCCCCCAGGTCGACCCAGGACAAGCTGGAGGAAATACATCTTCAGTTTGGCCTGGGAACGCCTGGGCGTCCCAGCTGAGGAGCTGGTGGACTTGGCCGGGGAGAAGGTGACCTGGGCTGCCCGACTTAGAATGCTGCCCCCGCGACCCGGACCCGGATAAGCGGAGGAAGGCGAGGCGAGGCGAAAACTCCTCCCTTGTGTTAGTGGGCCTCCTTCTTCAAATCACTACTCATCTAACAAGGTTTTATTACACTGGCGTTGCGGGCAGGATCCCTGTGGGTTCCTGTATAAAAACCTTGAGTGTGAATTTGCTTTAAAATGTCAGAGGAGGAGAGTGGTCAGGTGTCACAGTCCCAGACCATAATGGGGGAAGGTGCCCCTGGTCCATCTGCTGGGAGTGAGGGGAGCTTGGCGCCCCATGGGTATGTAGCGGCTGGGGGGTTGTCCCGCCCAGTGTATATGCCGGAAACATTTACAGGTGTGGGTCGGAGTTGGGTGGATTGGTCAGAACAGTTTGAGTTGACTGCTAAAGTCAACCAGTGGGATGAAGCCTTAAAAGTAAAGTTTATGGCTCTCCTACTCGCAGGACGAGCGAGGGAGATGTATAGTGGCTTGCCAGGGGAGGTCAAGAGCAACTATACACTGTTAAAAGCCTCAATGACCCGGTGTTTTGAGCCATGTGACAGCGATGACTGGAGTAGGGCTAGCTTTACAGCAAGGCGGCGTAGGCCAAATGAGACTGCAAGGGAGTTCGGAAATGCATTGAGGCGGTTGGCTTCAAGAGCATATTCCCAAGCAGATGAAAAGACCTGTGACATGTTGGCTAGAGATCAGTTTATTTCACATTTTGCCACCGGGGATTTTCGGGTTAGCCTGCGTGCTGCCAAGCCCAAAACTTTGGAAGAAGCTATTGAGTTAGCTTCAGAAATGGAGCTGTGGAGGAGTTTGGAGCAAAATCAGGTTGCTGAGAGTGCAAAAGTCCTCAGAGTGTCTGTGGGAAAGCCTCAAAAGGAGGAACCAATGGGGATGTTGCTGGGGATGGTGGAGCAGCTGAGACAGGGAGTGCGGGGTTTGCAGTCAACAGTGAATGACCTACAAACATCTAAGACAGCAGTAGGCACTGCTAAGGCTGTCGGAAGTCCAAATGGGGCACTTAGGGAAGTAGTTGGTAGGCGGGTTAACCCTCAGGGGGGAAGGCCAGGGGGGGGGGGATGTTGGGAATGTGGCTGTAATAGACATCTGAGACGCAACTGTCCTTATTTGCAGGGAAACTAGTGGGGGCAGGTAAAGCAGGCCCACTGCCTGCCCCCAGACAGATTGTGAAAGCTGTGGCCTTGGCGACCGGTCAGGGAGGTTTGGGTTATATTGCTGCAAAGGTAGGAGGGTTTTCTTCACTCCTCTTGGTGGACAGTGGGGCTGCATTGTCTGTGATTCCTAAACAGGTCTGGCTGACTATTACTAAAGGTGGATCTGATTTGGAAAAATATCAGGGGGATGTGTCGGCCGCTAACGGAGGGGAAATGGTGATTTTGGGAAGGTGGCATACAGTTTGCCGGTTGGGAGCATTAGCCTTGGTAATAGAGTTTTTGGTGGCCGATGTGCCCTCTGAGGAAATTCTGTTGGGATTTGACTTTCTGCATAAGTATGGGGTGACAATGGATTTTGGGAAAAAGGAGTGTACGTTAATGGGTAAAACATTTCCTTTGCTATTGTCAGCAGACCTTGACCATCCTCAAGATGTCATTATGCCAGAGGATACAGCCATTCCACCCCGTAGTGAGGTTATTATTACTGGTCAGGTGGAACATCCCCTCAGATCTGATGTGATGTAATGCTGGAACCTGCCAAGTCAGTGTCCACAACATGCAATGTCATGGTGGCCCGGGTAGTTTGCAGGGTGGAGCAGGGAACCCTGCCAATCCAGGTCATCAATGTGACAGATAAAACCCTAGTGTTGAAGAGGGGGGTGAAAGTGGGTGTGGTGCACACCGATATTGAGGTAGGAAGTAAGGCGGAGCATCTGGTTGGAGCAGGCGAGGAGGGTGTGGCTGAAGTACGTTGGACCACTGACGCACTGGTAACCCGTTTAGGTTTGGACCAGAGGGGTTTTCAGGAAACGGAGCTGACGCTCGTTCAGAACCTGTTGTCTAAATATCGTTCAGTCTTTAGTACAGGGAATAATGATTTGGGGAGGACTCGTCTCGCTGTACATGAGATTGACACGGGGGATGCGAAACCAGTGAAACTATCTCCTCGTCGAGTTCCACTTCATTTACAACAGGAAGTGTTGGAACATCTGAAGGAAATGCAGGAGAATAACATAATCCAGCCTTCAAGTAGCCCTTGGGCTGCACCGGTGGTGTTGGTCCGCAAGAAAGATGGAGGGCTCCGTTTTTGTGTAGACTATCGTAAATTGAATGAGGTTACACGTAAAGACGCATACCCGTTGCCACGGATTGATGATGCGCTTGATAGTTTGCATAAAGCATGTTGGTTTTAGACCCTTGACCTGGCCAGTGGATATTGGCAGGTGGAGGTAGAGCCCAAAGACAAGCCAAAAACTGCCTTCATTACCCTTCAGGGCCTCTTTGAGTTTAACGTGTTGAGCTTTGGGCTGTGTAACAGTCCAAGCACATTTCAGAGACTGATGGATGTGGTGTTAGCAGATTTGCAGTGGACCACTTGTTTGGTGTACCTGGACGACATTATAGTTTTTGGTCGTACTTTTCAGGAACATCTGAAAAGGCTTGGGGAGGTCCTCAGCAAACTGTACTTAGCTAATTTAAAGGTTAAGCCAGCTAAGCGTACTTTGTTTGCCACCCAGGTACAGTACTTGGGCCATGTGATCTCTGCCAGAGGGGTGGAAGCTGATCCAGCAAAGGTTGAGGCAGTCCGGCAGTGGCCGGTTCCCAAAAATCAAACGGAAGTAAGGAGCTTCCTGGGGTTAGCCTCCTATTATAGGAGGTTTGTGAGAGGTTTTGCAGAGACGGCACGGGCTCTTCACCAACTTACTGAAAAGGGCAGGAGGTTTAAGTGGACTGACGAGTGTCAGTCATCGTTCGAAAAGCTGAAGCTGTGTTTAATGTCGTCCCCAATTCTGGCGTACCCTGACCCTCATGAGACCTTTATTTTGGATACAGATGCGAGTGATTTTGGCATTGGAGCAGTGCTGTCTCAGGAGGAGGATGGGCAGGAGCGAGTTATTGCGTTTGCCAGTAGAGCTCTGTCAAAACCAGAACGGAAGTATGCAACCACCAAGAAGGAGTTGTTGAGTGTGGTCACCTTTACTAAACATTTTAAACATTATTTGTTGGGTAAGGAGTTTGTGTTGAGAACAGACCATAATTCCTTGCGGTGGTTGCATAATTTCCAGGGGGTGGAGGGACAGCTAGTCCGCTGGTTGGAACAGCTGGCTAGTTTCCAATATCGGATTATCCATCGCCCAGGCAGAGTGCACGCAAATGCTGATGCCTTGTCAAGACTACCAACCTATGTAGGACCTGCAGTAAACCCACATGAGGATGAGCATGGGCCCCCTCGAGTAATTGGGGCAGTACAGCAGGCCGACACTGTATCTGCTAGGGTAGAGCAACCTGATGACTTGGCTCAAGCTCAGAGGGAGGATGTGGAGTTGATGCAAATTATTTCCCTCAAGGGTAGTGGGGGGGGGGCACATCCTCCAGGGGAGTTACAGAAGTTTGGAGCCGTGTGGGCTCAACTGCAGATGAAGGAGGGAAGGCTGGTTAGGGTACCTCCTGCTAATTCAGATGCTGCAAAACAGGTCCAAGTAGTTCTCCCAAAGGCCCTCATGAGTCGTTCTTATATTTAATTAGAGGTGTCAGATTAGCGCGTTAATTACGATTAATTAATTACAGCCCTAATTAACGCGTTATTTTTTTTAATCGCGTTAATCGCATTTTTAATCACTTGACCGTTTCTGCCTGCAGTCTGCCGCTGCAGTGATGTGTGTGTGCTGAGCTGGTCTCCTCGCGGTGTTTGTGTGTCACTGAGCAGCTCTGTGAGGCTCAGAGCCCCTCACTTTCAGGAAGTGATCACGTGAGGGTCGCAGGAGCGCAGCGCTGATCACTAGTAGCCTACACTGAGTGATCTGACGGACTACAACGGTTTATATTCAAAGTAACGGCGCGACGTGGCGCAGCGCTGATCGCTGGTGTATTTCAGCCTTAAATATCAGCTGGTCCGGTGCGCGACCGGCCGGCTCACAGTTTCTACCGCTTGTCCAGCACAGCGCTGACCACTGGTTACCAGTACACCGCTGGACTGGCGGTGTTATGAACCGGTCCAGTCAGCAGTGCCTGATGGAAGACATGGACGTAGTTTGGGGGGGTGCAGGGGGGACGTGTCCTCTGCTCGTTTTTAAAGTCAGTTTAGAGTCCTGTAGTTTTTACTGTCTAAAACAATGTTGCTCTATATTAAATGGATTCTGGCTGTTGTTTTTAGGTGTAGGGTTGATATTATGGCTCTTTTTAAACAGTTCAGACCCTTTTCTCCACCTTCTCCCACCCCTGTATTCAAGTTGTGTCCCCCCACCTTTGAAATTTAAATCTCATTCTTGGTGGAAGATCAAATCAACTTTATTCATAGAGCACATTTCCTGCAGAGCAACACAATGTGCTTTACAGCAAATAAAACATAAACTAAAATCAGATGAGGGGTTAACAGAGCTGCTACTGGAGTCCACTGATCAAAGTAATGGTTGCACTGGGACTGAATCTGTTCAAGTCTGTTAAACACAATAAATGACTTCAGAAAGACACTTTATGTTGTTCTATATCAATCTACTGGTCTGAAACAGTCATTTAATGAATGTAAATGACAATAACTCAAGAGGAGGGCTTTCTTTAGCCATTTCTTTGATGCGATTAAAAATGAGATTAATTAGATTAATTAATTACAGATCATAATTAATTAATCGCACAATTTTTTTAATCGCATGACAGCACTATATTTAATCTAATTATAGAGTTGTTCTTATATTTAATCTAATTATAGAGTCATTCTTATATTTAATCTAATTATAGAGTCATTCTTATATTTAATCTAATTATAGAGTTGTTCTTATATTTAATCTAATTATAGAGTCATTCTTATATTTAATCTAATTATAGAGTCGTTCTTATATTTAATCTAATTATAGAGTTGTTCTTATATTTAATCTAATTATAGAGTCATTCTTATATTTAATCTAATTATAGAGTCATTCTTATATTTAATCTAATTATAGAGTCGTTCTTATATTTAATCTAATTATAGAGTCGTTCTTATATTTAATCTAATTATAGAGTCGTTCTTATATTTAATCTAATTATAGTCGTTCTTATATTTAATCTAATTATAGAGTCGTTTTTATATTTAATCTAATTATAGAGTCGTTTTTATATTTAATCTAATTATAGAGTCGTTCTTATATTTAATCTAATTATAGAGTCGTTCTTATATTTAATCTAATTATAGAGTCGTTCTTATATTTAATCTAATTATAGTCATTCTTATATTTAATCTAATTATAGAGTCGTTCTTATATTTAATCTAATTATAGAGTCGTTCTTATATTTAATCTAATTATAGAGTCGTTCTTATATTTAATCTAATTATAGAGTCGTTCTTATATTTAATCTAATTATAGAGTCGTTCTTATATTTAATCTAATTATAGAGTCGTTCTTATATTTAATCTAATTATAGAGTCATTCTTATATTTAATCTAATTATAGAGTCGTTCTTATATTTAATCTAATTATAGAGTCGTTCTTATATTTAATCTTATCACAGTAAATATTGGTAAATGATCACTGATGTCATTTACAGTAAAAGCAACCCACTCAATCTGATATTGTCTGAGCTCTTTGTGAATACCGTATGTTGTCTATCAATGTGGCGCTCTGAGCTGTAATTCTAGTTGGTTTGGTGATTAATGGATATAAACTGAAAATTAAATCAATGAATTCTTCTATCACTTTAGTCCTTTTAGGATTCAACAGATCTAAATTCAAATCCCCACAGAGAAACAAGACTTTGTCATGGATTGTGAGAACATTTTCTCCAGATTGTTAATAAATATTTCTTCATTTGAGGAAGGTGCTCTGTATATACAGTACAACTTACTACTACATGCTTCCTTCTCTCCCAGCAGACCTCTATTGTGATGCATTCCATCACATCATCTGTGGTAGTTGTCATGTATTCTAATAGACTACTTGTAGTAGTTCATTTCATAACCACTTATCTGAAAGTCCTCCTGATTCCCTGCAGTAAGTCAGGTCTCTGATATGGCTATTATGCTGAATTGTTTGTTTAGTTGATTTAGAAATTCCTTGATGTTGTTGAAGTTAGCAGATAAACTTCTACTGTTAAAGTGAATGATTGAAATCCCATGCTCAAATTGGATTCTTTTGTTGAATTGTTCTTCAGAGTAGTAACAACAGTTGGTGTTTAAACTATTTAAAAGATTGTTTTCTGGATCGAGGTCTTGTTCAAAATCACATGAACTGTGATCAGTGAACTTGAATGTTTTAAAGATCAGATCACTGCAGTCATTATCAGTCTCACTGATACGGTTTGAATTGTCCATGATGATTCAATGATGAGTCCATCCAGGATCTTCATACTTCAGTAATCTTCTGTCCAGTTCCTCTATCTGCCTGATGTACAGCACCTCTGGTGACCCGTTCAGCTTAATGAACACCTTCCAGTTTGCTGTCCAGGTAGACTGGATCTTCTTCTGCTTCCTTAAGAAATGTGCATTTTTTGCAATGTCTGCATTTTTCTTTGTCAGATGCTCATTTAGATAGATGTTGGTTCCCTTGAGCTTTCTTCCTTGTTTCAACAGTGCATTTTTGTACCTTCTGTTTGCAAAACGAATGATTACAGCTGGTTTCTCTGCTTTATTTTTCCGAGGTAGAAGATGACACGCCTCAATATCTAACTTGTTGATGGCAATCCCTTTGCTGTGGAAAAACTCGGTAACCTGTTGCTCCATGGACTCTATCTCAGGCTCTGTGGGCTCTCCACCATCTCCTGAGACCACTGCTCTGGCATAGCACCATGGTCTTATCTCCATACCACTAACAATGACATCATTTATTCGTGTATATTGCTCTTGGTCTGATACTCGAGACTCTAAACTAACAATCGTTTTCTCATTCTCTTTGTTCTTCCTTTTCAATTCCTTTATTTCATTCATTAAATCCATGATCACTCTTTGTTGTTTAGAGACAGTAGTTACACAGATACACAGAATGAGAGCTACACCAGTAGATATGATCAAGGAGGGTTCTCCTGAGGACATTGTGACATGGGGTGGCCCAGGGGCGTGGCTACGGGTGGGCCTGGGCGGGCCTGGGCCCACCCAATCAAATGGCTTCCTCAACAAAATTATATATAATTGTTTTATTTTTGAGGGATCTCATTTAAGTCATCATGAAATTAAATAAAACAGAGTAAATTTGACATCAACAACAGCATGAATGTGTTGTGGTGATTTCATAACTATTACATCATTTGTAAGTCTTGCTCTCATTGGCTATTTTGAATAATTTCGGAACTCTCCAGACAAGCTACGGTAACAGCGCAACTGTGCGTGCTGCTGTGACTTGTAGTGTCAACCAAAGCATTTAAGAAATGGCAAAACAAATCTTCATTTCAAAATGTTTCAAAAAACAAAAAGTGGAGGACTTGTCCTGTGTTACAGGTTTAATGTGCTTTGGAATTTAGATGCTTTGTTCAAAGATCTTTCTGTTGGTTTCTGGCAGGTTCCTCTCTTTTGCAGTTAACATTTTGCAGCCTTGTACTTTCGCGAAATGTTTTGTGCAACTTTGCATGCTTTAAACTTTTTTTTACAGCACAGTGTTCATGCATCCTGACGATTATGGCAAGCCGTTTTAACATTTATTAAGTAGACTGGATATGTATTCCAGATATCTATAAATCTATTGTTCCTAGTAGAAATGAACATTCCAGATATCAATACTAACATTCTTACTATCTAGAATTAACATTTCAGATATCTGAAATTTAATTCTTCCTAGGACAAATGACGTCACATTTCTCATTTATGTGTATTGGGTTTGCAGCGCCTCCTATCTAAAAATACATTTCTCCTATCTGGAATGAACATTATGGATAGTAGAAACTGAATTCTGACTAGGAGAAACTCTCATTTCAGACAGCTCTAATTCAGCTGTTACTAGTAAAAACTCTTATTTCAGATAGGTAAAATTAAAACTCTATTCCTGCTGTCTGTAACTGTATTTTGGATATCCAAAAATACATTTATACTAGTAACAATTGTATTTCGGATATCCTTATTTTATAATTGAACTAGTTAAAAACACTTTGAGATATCAGTAATTACATTTATTACTAGCAAGGATGTATTTTAAGATATCCCAAAAGATTTTCAGGATATCTGGTGACATTTCATTGGGTGGCCATTTTAACATAAAATATGCTCACAGACTATCAGGAAGTACATTTGATATATCAATAAATTGATTCTTCCTAGTCAAAATAGCATTGTTAATGGTCAAAATGAAATTCTTGCTAGTAAGAATGCCATCTTTACTAGTCAAAATGGTATTTTTACTAGCAACATTGTGAGTTTTAACAAGTGCACTAGGAGGAACTACTACTGTAAAGGCTTTGATTGTTATTTTAACATTTAATAAGTGGATTGGATATGTACTTCAAACATTCATAATTCAATTCTTCCTATCTGGAATTAACATTTCAGATAGGAGAAATGTAATTCTTCCTAGGACAAATGACGTCACAATTCCAATTCATGTGTATTGGGTTTACAGCGCCTCCTATCTATAAATACATTTCTCCTATCTGGAATGAACATTATGGATAGGAGAAATGTAATTCTTCCTAGGACAAATGACGTCACATTTCCCATTCATGTGTATTGGGTTTGCAGCGCCTCCTATCTAATAATACATTTCTCCTATCTGGAATGAACATTATGGATAGTAGAAACTGAATTCTGACTAGGAGAAACTCTCATTTTAGATAGCTCTAATGGCTTGTGATCGTGACGTCATCATCCGACGCAGCCGCCATGTTGGCAGCTTGTTTGCTTTCTTTTTCTTCTGGCAGCAGCGCGCTCTCTTGGTCTTGCGGGTTCATTTGATCGGTTTTTTTACATTATTTAATCAACCGTGGTTACTCGTTGATGTGTTGTGGGCTGCAACAGCGCAACACATGATCACAGGGGGGGAAAAGTAGAAAACTAGCTAATTTTCCACGGTTTTCCTGCTTGGAGAGAGAACCACGTCAGCTCGCTTGGATCGCAGCTGTAAGGCGACCAACCATCACCTTCCTGAATATCCCCATGTCGAGTGTGCTCCCTGCATTTTCAGTCTGGTAAGTTAAAGATGTTTTTAAAATTTTTATACATTTATTTTTCCTTCAACCGCGACCGACCATACATACCGGTAGGCTAATGCTCACACACTGAAACAACACAACTTCTTCTGCTACACTTCTGTGGGATGACCAGTTTGATTCCTTTACTAGGAAAACCAGCAAATGAAATGTATGCCTCTGTACAGAGTAGTAAGAGCTATTTTCTTTACCTTTTAGCTGACAGTTTCAGCTTCCATCAGAGCTGCTCTGATGGAAGCTGAAACTGTCAGCTAAAATGTAAAAACAAAAGCTCTTACTAATCTCTGTAAATTAAAGTAAAAAAGTAAAATTGAATCACAGAGCCAGCAGATTAAAGACCTTATATTTTTTGTTGCAGTTTAATGTGACACATAGAGCTAAAAAATATCTATCTGATCCACAGTGGAAACACCTGCACCTGAGATGGAGCTGACCAGGAGCAGATGACAGGATGTGACTTCTGTCAGAGTNAAGCTTCAGCGAGATACAGCTGAAATCATGGTGTCAGTAATCAGAGAGGGCCCATTTCAAGAGAAACCTGTAGGGTCAGTAATTAAAGTAGGAAAGAAGGGTCTCACAGTCCATAGTGGTGAAATATGTGAGGTAAAATGCCATCTTGGGTCCCGGTCAGAGGGAGGGACAATGTTATTTGAACCATCTCTGACGACAGCCTTGCCAGATGGTTTAGAACTGTTTCCTGCCATGGTTGATGTTCCCACTGGTGTTTCAAAAGCTGTTAAGATCCCTGTCTATAATGTCACCAGACATGACATTTTCTTACCAGCAAAGTCAGTTTTAGGCAGCTTAGAGGAAATTAAGGATGCTAAACCATTAGAACTGAGTTTCCCTGCTCAACAGACTGACCAGTCAAACAACGGCCATTACATGTACACCGCACATGTCAGCCAAGTCAGTAACTCCCTTGACGACATGAATGACTCATCTACTCCCAGCAGTTGTGAAAAATGGCACCCTCCTGTAAATCTAGATCACTTGAGTCAACAGCAACAGGAGATAGTACGCCAGATGCTTTTTGAAGAGTCTGATATTTTTGCTAGAGAAGAGGGAGACATTGGCTGCATACCAAGTTTGCAACTAAAGGTCAATGTAACAGACAACCATCCTGTCCAGAAGTGCTACAACTCTATTCCAAGGCCCTTGTACAAAGAAGTAAAGGAGTATGTGCAGAACCTCTTGGACAGGGGTTGGGTTCGCAAATCAGTGTCTTCCTACTCCTCCCCAGTTGTCTGTGTCCGGAAAAAGGACCAGAGTCTGCGGCTTTGTGTGGACTTTCGTGGTCTAAACAAAAAGACTGTTGCAGACCGGCATCCTCTGCCACGAATCCAAGACCTGCTTGACAGCTTAGGCGGTAACACATGGTTTTCAATACTAGACCAAGGAAGTGCTTACCACCAAGGATTTGTCAGCGAAGAATCGAGACACCTCACAGCATTCAGTACACCGTGGGGATTGTATGAATGGATTCGGATTCCATTCGGGTTGACAAACGCACCTGCAGCATTCCAGAGGTGTATGGAGGGGGTGTTAGAGGGCATGCGAGATGAATGTTGTGCCCCCTACCTTGATGATGTGCTATGTTACTCATCATCTTTTGAAGATCATGTTAACCACCTTAGACAAGTCCTCAGCCGCATGAGAGCTCACGGAATCAAATTGAGACCATCCAAGTGTGAGCTGTTCAAAAGAGAGATCCGTTATCTTGGCCGTCTTGTGTCGGGAGATGGAGTGAAAATGGATCCTAAGGACTTAGAAGCCGTCTTAGCTCTCAAAGAGAAAGAGCCACAAACTGTTGGAGACGTTAAGTCACTTCTGGGCTTCCTGGGATATTATCGCTCTTTTATTCAAGACTTTTCTCGACTTGCCAGACCATTATTTGGATTGCTTCAAAAACCCTGTGAAACTGCCCAAGTGATCAGCCCAGTAAAAACAATTCAAAGTAGTGTTGGCACTAGAGGGGGAGACAAAGGTCAGCTGTCCTCAAGAACACCCATAACATGGACAACAGAACACAAGGAGGTGGTTTCCAAGCTAGTTGACATGCTGACTCAACCACCCATCTTAGCTTACCCTAACTTTGATCTTCCATTCGTACTCCACACCGATGCATCCAACGAAGGGTTAGGAGCAGTCTTGTATCAGAATCAAAACAGCAAGTTGCGTGTCATTGGTTACGGCTCCAGAACTCTAACACCTGCTGAGAGAAACTACCATCTTCATTCTGGTAAACTAGAGTTCCTAGCGCTGAAATGGGCTATCTGTGACAAGTTTCGTGACTATTTATACTACGCACCAACATTCACAGTGTACACAGATAATAACCCATTGACTTACGTACTTAGCACTGCAAGACTGAATGCTGTTGGGCATAGGTGGGTGGGAGAACTGGCCGACTTTCACTTTGACATAAAGTACAGACCAGGGAAAATGAACATGGATGC
>SSNR01000230.1:392477-470917 GCA_006937965.1 Callopanchax toddi
GCTTTCACAATCAGTTATATTTTTCAAGATTTATTTCCAAATTGTGCAACTTGACAAAGAGCAGTGCAGTTTGAATGCTTCAAAGGAAAATTTAACAAAAATGTGTAAAATCTTACTTAGGCAATGTAATATATAAACAATCTGTAAATACAGTAAACAATGACAACTAAAAGTAAAAACCAAAATTTAAGGTAGTACAATTTCTTAATTTACAATGAAAAATAAATAGATTTTTCTCTTCTATTGCACAAATAATATAAGACTTTGGACAGCTGTGGGTTGCGCGCTGGGAGTGCAAGACCTGAGGAGACATAGATGAACATACATTAAGCATCTGTTTATTGTCTTAAAATAGAGAAGCAAACCAGTAATTAACACTTAGATTATTTTTAAAAATGTATACTCAGGGTAAATGCATGTGCTACATTTAAAAGTTGTGTTTACACGACATATAAATGACATTCATACATAGACAGTAGTGTATAACATCTGGACACGTTAAGCACATGTGAATTTGGTTAGCAAATAGCAATAAAGTTGATGCATAAAAGTAAAGCATAGTTGAGCTTGCCTTTGTCTGGATTACTGTGTTGTCAGAGTTTGCTGGCTTCATGATCTCCAGCTCTTGAACCCATCCACTTGAAAACAGCACATGAGACTCCACTGACTTGTAGCTCCGGAACTGTTCTGAAGTGTAAGCACTCACACCACGAACAAGATATCCAAAAATGTCCCTTATACAGAACTGCTGTGGCAAAAAGTCCTCGTCGGTGCTCCTCTTTGTTGGGTCTCTCATATAAACCGTATATAATGTTGATTTTATCGCTCCCTGGCTTCCCTATTTAATGTATCCCTGTATATTCTGTGTCCTTTTCGGGATTTTAACATGCTTAATTTCACCGTCTTTCTCCCAACTCTGCTTCTCCGCGACGCTTTATCTGTTTGTTTACACTCGAGAAGCTGCCAACATGGCCGCCACGTCCCAGAATGCAACGCGTGATCACAAGCCCTATTCAGCAGTCATGATGTCATTTTAGATACGTGACGCTCAATGTTGTGGATTACAATTCCATGCCCTCTAAAACAGCATTATGGATAGGAGGAATGAAATAAGACATCAACAATATCAAAACAGATAGCAGTAAGTTATTTGTTCCTGGGAAGATTGTAGTTCTGCCTGTCTACAACAAACATAGTACTAGTGTAAATGTATGTTCACATATCCAAAATACAATTACAGACAGCAGGAATAGAGTTTTAATTTTACCTGTCTGAATTAAGGGTTTTTACTAGTAACAACTGAATTAGAGCTATCTAAAATGAGAGTTTCTCCTAGTCAGAATTCACTTTCTCCTATCCATAATGTTCATTCCAGATAGGAGAAATGTAGTTGTACATAGGAGGCGCTGCAAACCCAATACACATGAATGGGAAATGTGACGTCATTTGTCCTAGGAAGAATTACATTTCAGATATCTGAAATGTTAATTCCAGATAGGAAGAATGTTATTATGGATATCTGGAATGTTAATTTCTACTAGGAACAATACATTTATAGATATCTGGAATACATATCCAGTCTACTTAATAAATGTTAAAACGGCTACCTAAAGTATTTAAGAATTTTGAGATATCTCAAACTTAATTCCTACTAGCGCAGTTGTAATTATGGATATCCTTAATTATAGTTTATACTAGTAACAACATTGCTGTTGATATCTTCATTTGAAATTTTGACTAGTAAGAATACAATTAGTACTAGGATAAATTAAATTATTGCTGTATGAAATAGGAATTACAGAGAGGTCCGATTGTTGATTAAATGTTAAAACGGCTTGCCATAAACGATCTCCTCCATGGAGCGAAGCGCAGTGCGTCCTGACTCCCTTTTGCGTGCTGACCAAGAGTCTGGATGAGTAGCGCCCTTATGCTCCCTTCCCTTTACGAGCTTCTTTTCTGCAGCAAGGTGGGAATGAAAATCTAGACGTTTACAGGTAGAAAATATGTTTTTAACTGATTGACAGACTGCAGAATCAGATCCATGGACAGCAGCATGATGTCTCCAAACGGCGCGCTCTCCGCTCCTCTCTTTTTCCTCTCTCTCTCTCTCTCTGTCCGACCTAAAATAATTAACGTATTGGTATGAAGGTATATGCCTGACATTAATCAGAGAGCACAGATTAATCGGGCTGAAATTGAGACCTCTAGTGATAAACACAGAGCAGCTCTCAGCTCACTTCTCTCAGCATCAGCTGTTTTGTTTTTTTTTTACCGCAACGAGCAGGTGTCCGTCAGACGCGATCAGAAACATCAATGAAGTTATTTATTCAGCCGTTCTGATGGTCAGGTTGTGTTTAAACGAGATCAGTGTGATGATGTTAACGCCTGTCTGAGAGTAGTGTATAAAGTGTGTAGTGAGGGGTTTTACAGGCTTAAAACTTCTGGAATAATTGTAAAAATCTAAAACTGATACTTAGCGTATTTCACCGCAATTGCGGGTTATTTTTAGAACATAACTCCAGAATAAACGAGGAATCACTGTATAGACACATTTGCTTAAACAAAAGTGACATTTACAAATACACTTATTTTCAATTACATTCTTGGGCCCACCCATTTTTTATTAGGCCCGGCCCAAAATCTATTTCTGGCTACGCTACTGGGGTGGCCCTAAAAAGTAAGTAAGTAAGTAAGTAAAGTTTATTTATATAGCACCTTTCACAGAAAAAAATCACAAAGTGCTTCACAGAAAACAGAATCAAACATGATAAAACAAATAAAATTAATAAAACAAAAAACACTTTTATCTGGCAGATGGACACCTTTGATTTATATAAAATCATTGATTAACTTTTGTTTGGTTTCAGTGACACACCTCTAATTTTCTGCAACTGTTTCAATATGTAATAAAATACTTTAAAATCTCATTCCTAAAGTGTTAGAGGGAGAGTTGTACATGCAGTTATCCACATAACCACAGGGGGGTGCCCTTATACAGACAGGCAGGATTTTAATTATTTCAACCTAGGGATTTTTTTATTTATTTATTTTTTTGCTGCAGCAACAGACAAATGCAAAAACATACATCAATAAATCTGAAAGGAAGAAGTCTTAAAGGGATACTCTGTCAGTTACGTATCTATAGTAAAGACCACACCTACTGATTACATTACTCAAGTGGGTGGAGTCTCTAGAAACAGGAAGTAGTCTTCTGACTGAAGCAATCCTCATGGCTAGTCAGATCAGGAGAGATGCTGCTGCAGATCGGTGATAAATTATTGGCTCATTTTCAGGTATTAAAACAATTCTTGCTCAAAAAAACTCCACTGAGTTCAAACACATGTTAGGTATACTCTACAGTTTTTTTGTTTTTTTTAAGAAATTTGAAAAAATCTCAAACGTTTTTCACATTGTCATTATAGATTGTTGTGTGTAGAATTTAGAGGGGAAAAGTCATCCATTTTGGAAAAGGCTAACATAAAAGGTGGAAAAAGTAACGTATGACTGCGGACGCACTGTAAATGTACACGTTTTTTGTTTTGTTTATTTAGTTTAGACTCTTAAATTTCATGTTGAGGTTTGATCAAACATCAAATCTGATCTAAAACTAGACCCTTTCTCTTTTTCCTGTTGGAGGTCTCCTGAGCTTTCAGGGTGATCTGAAATACTGATAGCATAAGAAACTCAAGACATTTTAATATGAAAGTCAAGCTGGGCGACTCAATAGGAGTAGGAGTATTTATCAGTCACAGCATCCAGTAAAGAACTTTCAAAGTGTCTAATCAGACCTGATCATTAGGTCATAGTGGGAACAGAAGAGAGGATGTTTTACTGACTAAATATGTTGTTGTTTAATAAATGCAGTCAGGACAAAAGCAACCTAACATTTTCTGATTCTAAACAACAGACAGATCAGGTTTTTCAGTCTCTCATACTCTCAGCTAGATGTGTCCATTCAAACAGAAATAAATCAAATCAACCATTTAGTTAGCTGTTTATTTACTTGGTGGTTGATTCATTTTATATTTGAACCTGCAGAAAATTCCTGTCACTTCATTATAAGAATGAGTAACAGGTTTTTTTTCCTCCTCGAGGCAAAGTGTGACAGTAGTCTGAGTCAATAATGCCTTCCAACAGCCCACCTCGCTGTCCAAATGGATTTAGTCATTTGAAAGGTTGCTCCATGTCTGTTACCACAGCGAGGGCATTCAGTGACATTTATCTCTTCCTGTAGAACTGATACACTCCACACAGTGAATCTAATTTGAGAAGATTTAGCAGCAGATCTCAGATAAACCCCTCCAGGGAGACTCACCTTCGACAGACAATACCTCTGCTCTGCCAGCGGGGTATTGACCCTCTTTACCTTCAAGTGTGTGAGGGATGAAACCGATCGCACACAATCCCGTGGTCTTTGAAAACATTCCACCTGTTTTTCACAGGATCATTTTCCAGCCTGGTACCTATTTACCAGTCAGACATGTTGAAAAGGAGGTCTTCCCTTCGGCCCTGAGAGCTGAATCCTACTCTGCTCTGAGCCCCTCGGCCTGCACCTTCAGGTCAGAGGAGGAGTCCAAAGGGATTCAAGCTTTAGATCAAACAACAGGAGATGAGGGTGGAGGGAAGCTGATGGGGGCATGAAGGGGAGCTGGAGAGACAGGGAGGGCTCACAGGGCTGACGGCATCACCAGCACAGGGACAGAAATGTTTTCTCATCAAGAAAGATGAGATGAGACAAAACTGAAGATGGTTAACAAGTCTGTGTACTTCTGTTGTTCAGAAGTGAAGCCTATTTATAAATGGTGTCATGTTTGTAATCAGAGTCACCCAGGTGGGCTGAAAGTACAGCATCAAATAACTGATAACAGCTAAACATTAAAGAAAAATAAAATGCCCACGATACCCACTGGTGAAATCACTCAAAGTAAGTAGTAAGTAAAGTTTATTTATATAGCACCTTTCACAGAAAAAAATCACAAAGTGCTTCACAAAACAGAACCAAACATGATTAAAAGACAACACATAAAATCAATAAAACATATATATATATAAAATATCAAAATAATTCACTGTTTGATTTTCTGTCTTTTTTTTTTTTTACTTTTTATTTTAAGTTCACAAATCATCCCCCAACATGCAAATACAAAACACAACTATTCCATACAGAAAATAAACAACAAAAAACAACAAAACCAGCAACAAATAATTATAACAGATTATCCTAAATAAATCAAACAGTGAAGGTCAGTAAGGCACCTTATCCTAATCCTTTTCCATTTTCTACTAACACAACAAACCATTTATATCAAATTGTTAAATACACTATAACACAGATCCACCTTTGGTTAAAAAGATCAGTTTTCATTTGTAGAATAGAAGTCATTTGTTCCATTATATATATTTGTTTGACACTGTTTCCATTCATTTACTTTTGGAGACTTTATCTTTCCATTTTACTGTTATTGTTTTCTTTGCAACGAGCAGCAGGATGTGTATAATGTATCTTTGGTGTACACTGAAAACCTCATCTGGTATCACCCCCAATAGATAAAACAAAGGACTTGATGGAACCTCCATCCCTAGAATCTTCTCAAGCTCTCCTCTGATACTACTCCAGTAGGTCTCAATGACTGGACAGTCCCAGAATATGTGTGTTTGGTCGCCTATTTTCCCACAGTGTCTCCAACAGAGTGCTGTCGAGCTATCATTTACAAATTTAGAAATAGTAAGGGGAGTAAAAAAATATCTGACTTTTAATTTCCAGTCAAATTCTCTCCATAATTGACTGTTAATACCTTTATGACACTCTTTGAACAAATTGTCCCAGATTATCTTCTATTACACTGTAAAAAAAAAAGTAATTTTTATAATAAAAAAAACTGGCAGCTGTGGTTGCCAGAATCATTCCGTAAAAAGAACTGTGCACATGTAAAAAATGTTACTGAACAAATCATAATTAGATGAAATAATACAGATGCCAAAGGAGACAGAGCCTTTTCATCTGTAGCTCCAAGGCGTCTGTATTACTGTGGTAAACACGGTTTGTTCAGTAAAAATGTTTACGCTTCACAGTATTTTTTACTGAATTTTTCTGGCAACCACAGCTGCCAGTTTTTTACTGTAAAAATTACTTCTTTTTCTTTTTTTTTACAGTGTATCACATTTAACTCCAATTCCCATTTCTGTCACATCCTGTGCCCCCTGTCGCCATCTAGTGTTCTCCTAGTGTCTTGTCTTGTGCTTTGTCTAACCCTCTGCCTTCTTTGTCTCCAAAAGGTGTATCCTATTGTAATCCAGCCACCTGTGCCTCGTCTTGTCATCACCTCCCTCTGTGTATATAAGCGTGCCTGTCTCGTCTGTGTTTGTCGGTTCCTAGTTGTGTTAGTTCAGAGTCGTGTCTTTGTGTTCCCCATTTTTTGGAATAAATTGAACTTTGGCTTTACATCTGCGCCTGGGTCCTCTCTACATGCACCTGATCATGACAATTTATTTTTTATGTACCAGGTATTCTGGGTGTCACCAGATAGAAGCCTCCCATATAGGTTTGAAATATGTCCTTTTGTTGGTGACTTCTTTTCTATAATAAAGTATTGTTCAATTGCATTTGGTTCTTTAATCATTCTCTCCTTTTCCTTATGGTTCATAATGTAGTGTCTGATTTGAAGATATTTATGTATACTGTATCACTTACTGGGAGATCAAACTGCTCCCTGATCTGTGAGAAAGATTTCAAACCTGTATCTCCAAAAAATTGATTGAGAATGATAAGACCCCCATCTATCCATTTTCTAACCCCCCTGTCCCATATGGAGGGGGGGTATTCTATGTTGTCCACTATTGGCATAGCCCGGGATTTTGACCCTATGTCTTTCAGCATCTTTTTTGTTTCAGTCCAGACCTTTAGAGTATGCTTTATCCATTCATTCTCAATTTTCAGCTTATTTACAATCTTGGATCCAAGAAGGGTAAAGTTGACATGGTATACCTTTGGTTTCACTCTGTTCTATCATATTCCATATTGGTTCCTTGTCTCCTTCAATCCACGTAACTACAGCAACTAATTGGGCCGCCCAGTAATAATGTTTTAAATTAGGTAGAGCTAATCCTCCTTTTTCCTTCGGTAAGTAAAGTGTTTTAAGTCTTATCCTTGGCCTCTTGTGCTGCCAGACAAAGTGAGATATTAGTTTATTTAGCATATTGAAGATGGAAATAGGAAGTCTTATGGGTAAAGATTGAAATAAGAAAAGAAAGCGAGGAAGTAGATTCATTTTTATGGTTTCAATTCTACCTAATAGTGACAGTGGAAGGATTTCCCAGCGGGTCAAATCAACCTTCAATTGTTTAATTTTGTATAGTTTGCATCAAACAGTGCTGTAGGAAGAGGTGTCAAAATTATCCCCAAATGCCTAAAACCTTTTTTAGACCAGTGAAAAGACACTTATTTAATTCCTCTGGCCAGGTCCCTGATATCATCATTGCCTCTGATTTGTTTTGGTTTACTTTATATCCAGAAATTTCTGAATAAATATCTAAACACTGCATTAGTGCTGGGATTGTTGTATTTGGATGTTTTTAAAAAAGCAGGATATCATCCACAAAAAGAGCGATTTTATGAATCCTACCTCCTCCATCAGTTATTCCTTGTATCGGTAGACTTTGTCGTATTGCCTCTGCCAAGGGCTCTATACTTAAGGCAAAGAGTATACGGTAGGTGATAACGAGTCACCCTGTCTCATCCCTCTTTCCACTTCAAAAAAGCCAGAACAGTACCCATTGACTCTAACTTTTGATACAGGATTTTTTTATACAAGAGTTTGAACCACTTTGTAAACTTTTTACCAAAGCCCATTTCAATGTGTTCTAAGAACATCTAGTCGACCCTATCGAATGCTTTTTTCCGCATCTAAACTGAGAAACATAGATGGTTGTTGATCTTTTACCATTAATGATTGTAGGTTTAGAGCTCTCCTCACATTATGAGTACCCTGGCGTCCTAGAATAGATCCTGTCTGATCTGGTTTAATTAACTTTTTAATATATTTTTGCACTCTAGTTGCTAAAATGGATGTCAATATCTTATAGTCAACACATAAGAGACTTATGGGGCGATAACTTGAACATTGAAGGGGGTCTTTCTGTTTTCTGAGGAAACAAATGGATAAGAGCTGCTGGCAACTTTAGCGGTGTCAACAAATATTACAGAGGTGGAGTTTTATGCCCCCTTGTGGCCAAATATTGAAGGTAGTATTGAAGGTAATAGTGATCTCATAAAGCTAGAGCATTTTAAACTAAAACCTACTTCCGGTTTTAGCAAAATAAAATCCTTTAAGTTTGTTGTTCCATTTAAATGTGAAATGAACGTCTTGTCTGAGTATCTAAATCTCTCATCAACAACTTTACTTTGAGTTTGAACTTGTGCTTTTTCACAATTAGAATAAAATCAGTTAAATAAATTAAAAGATTTATCAACACAATCCTGGCTCCATCCATCTCTTTGTGGAGGAGCAGTAGAATCATAGCTAATCATTTTCATTGATTATTAAAATTACTATATAAATGGTGGACTATTGTGATGTCCTTTACATGCTATAGGTCCACTCTACCATGGATCTCTGAGGTTCATAACAACTCTTAACCTTTTGAATCATCATTGCACGCTTCAGATTAAATCATCTGCATGTTCTCATTTTCTAAACTATTCTTTGTTTCTTCCCATCAAACCTACATCCTCCAAACCCAGCAGGAGGCTATAGGGTGAGTCTCATGACTTGTTCCTTCAGAATGTACCGAGGACTCGTACAGAGTTTGGGTATAAAATGTCTCAGATCTCTGCTCCTTCTTCATGGAATCTGCTCAAAAAGCAACTGAATCTGAAGGAACTCGTCTGACTTGTTGAATTTAAACTAGATTCAAACCTTTTAGACATCAGGATGTAAATGTTGATTTCTGTTACTGACTATGCCACACTAAACTAGTGAGTTTATCATCTGATTCCCAGTCCAGTTGTGGGCTCATTTTAAGAAGGAAAAACTGAGCAAGTTAAAGGTAGTAAGGTAAGGTAATAATGATGCATGTAGAATATTAAAAATGTTCCAGGTTTACTAGTGCACGTTATGAGTTATCTGGGTTTAATGCCGTATGGAGACATTTTATGTATAAATTCATGTGTAGATTCATAACTCTGATAACGAGATGACAAAAGTTTTAGCCTCGCCAACCTTAATGACACCAGATATATGTCAATGTATTAAACACGGGATTAGAACGCTCCATGTATGTTAAACTATCTGACCATCTGCTACTTTTATGTATTTTATTCACATTTATCTATTTTATTTACTACTTTTACTTATTTTATCTACTACTTTATTTTATTTGATGTACTAGACTTGTGTGTCTGCTAAAATAAAGTATATACATCTGTGTGTGTGTATATATATATGTATATATATGTATGTATATGTGTGTATATATATATATGTATATATGTAAATATATATAAATAAAACGTTTTTCTTCTTCCTCCACCTTTTTCACTCAAATGATTTGTATTTTGATTTGACATTTGTTTACATATTTTGTTGAGTGAAATAAACTTATTGAATTGCGTTGGTTGGTAATGGGATATACATTGTGTACAATGTTTTTTTGGGGAAAAATAAATTTACTGTAAATGTTATAGTGTATTTGTGTGTTTTGAGTGTAAAAACATTATTCTCAAATATTTTAATGTGAAAGAGAAATGTGAAGAGAAATGTGAAACATGTTACAAACATCACTACAAACAAACAAAGGAGCCGATGCTGGTAGAAGCCCTACCCAAAGCACACCGGCAAAAGGTAGGCACAGGTTTATTTCATCGGATGGCAAAGACTGTCTTCTGGTGATTGACTACTACTCTAATTATCCAGAAGTTGCCCAGCTTTCCAGCACATCAGCACAGTCTGTCATCACACACATGAAGGGATGTTTTGCTAGACATGGAAATTCCTCAGATTGTTGTCAGTGACAATGGTCCACAATATGACTGTGGTGACTTTGCAAAGCAATATGGATTTCAACATCTCCTCCAGCCCCTTGTATCCACAAGCAAATGGACAGGCAGAAAATACCAAATAGTAAAGAGATTGTTCAAAAAGGCGAGAGACAGTAGGACCGACCCTTCCCTGGTTCTGTTACAGTAAACTACAGGGCTTCACCTCTGGAGTGTGGGGCATCACCCGCTGAGCTGCTTATGCAGCGCAAGCTACGTACCACTCTTCCACACATTTAGAAGGACAGTGATAACAAACATGACAACAAGCTGTTTGGACAAAAGGATGAAACTCAAATGCAGACAGAAAAATGGAATTATGACAAAACAGCAAGGCATCTGGAACCTCTTCAGGAAAAAGACATGGTGAGGACTGCGGGCCCAGATTGCTGGGACAAAAAAGCAATAGTTCTTAGTGAAGTTGGACCCAGGTCATTTGCTGTAAAGACAGAGAAAGGAAACGTGTTGAGAAGAAACCAAAGGAGTCTGTTAAAGACTCAGGATGTTGGATATCGTGCCGAGGAGACTGGATCTGAACAACAGGGTGTTACACAAGATGAGCACCACACTGAGCCTCCTTCACCTGAAGAACTGAGAAGGTCTACCAGACCAAGGAAACCTCCAGAGAGGCTCATTGAACAAGTGTGAGCAGTTGTTGTGCAGCATTGTGTGTTTGAAATTGCACAGTTCTAATATATATATATATATATATATATATATATATATATATATATATATATATATATATATATATATATATATATATAAAAAAGTAAATGAATGAACCATAAACAGATACATGCTGATGATTCAGTTAGAATATTTTGTTTGCTCTTGTTTATTGTTTAAGTTGGTCAAATGTAAAGAGCTGTATGCTTGAGTTACACAGACTTACTTGGTTTAAGCAGATCAATGCATGGTATACGTTGATATTTACTTTTATTTGTTTCATTCTTCTTCTAAGAAATTTATTTAAACAGAAAATTGCTAAAGAAAGTTGATTGTTGCACTTTTTGTGCCATACTTAATGTTGAACATGAAAGTTGGGAGTTTCTGGAGTAACAGTTCTTCATTGTTGTGGATGATGTAACTTAGTTTGAAAGGGGTATGTAATAATAGTTGCTGTTATAGAAGCCACCCACAGGGTGGCGTTGTAATACAAGTAGTGACTAGAGAAGCAGCTAATATAAATGTAGTTCCAGCATGTATTCGAACTTTATTACAGTTTTTCTCAGTTGCTAAAACACTAAACTCTGTTGTCTGAACCAAATTCTCAGCTGCCTGAACCCTCTGACTGAAACTATCACTATTTTGACAAAACCATCAGCTCTTGTCAGCTGTTTAGACACAACTTTTCAACATATTTTCATTGTGTGCACGTGTGCTGCATAATGGTGAGCACAGGTGACAAAAGTCAAACACAGTTAAAGCACTGGTGTCACCACTTGAACACTACAAGTCAAAATCCACTTGTGTCTGATGATGTAAGGGAACATCCACAGTAATTACTCTGACACTGAGAAAAACTGTAAAAATTCAAACACTTTTAAAACCTTGAAAATATCATGTTAAAAGTCAAATACTTTTAAGGGTTTCAAACACCTGTAAGAACCCTGATTTATCCTGTTTATTTAGCTCCATAATGAAAGATCAAATCCCTCCACTGGCTAATCTAATAAACCTCTAACCTGTTACAGTAAATTAGTAATTTTCTGGTCAGTTATGATAATTGACTGAATCGCTGGGTTCATTGAAACCTCCAGAAGTTTTGATTGGATTAAAATCTACAGCTGATTAAGTTTTAAGGTCAATCCAGTTCAAGATGGCCACCAAAACAAATCAACTTTAACAAACACAGAAGAGTCAAACTTAGAAATATTAGACTAAAATAATATAATATATACTGTATAATATGGCGTTATTTTTCAGGTTTGACCAAAACTCCATCATTTTAGATACAATTATCTTAGTTTAAAACTCTGAGATAAAGTTGTTTCAGTCTGATGTCTATCAGGAGAAGGTGCTGTGTTGACCTGTGTTACCATGGTTGAAGGAGTTTTTAATTATTATGATTCATGTCTGCTTACAAATGTATCCTGCTTGTAACCTTTTAATTTTCAGCATCAGCTTTCGATGCACGGACCAAAGGTTTTGAACAATCAAAAGACATTCCATTCTTGTGAGGAATCAGCAGAACTTTGTTTTGAATCAGCAACATCAACGGAAAAAGTTATTAGTTAGCTACCTGTGAACAGTAATAAACCAACAGCAGCAGATTCTTATCTTTTTGTCATGAATGCAATCATGTGATGTTGTGCAACCTGTGTTCTAATAAATACTGAGCTGAGAAAAGATCCAAGCAGAGTTCCACTCCGATGCCTAACCAGCAGACGGGTGGTCTCTCATCCACAATGCTCAAAAAACTTAAACTAACTGTCTGGTCTGATTCTGTTCCTTAGAGTTCGGGGTTCTTTGAGAGTAAAATCTCTATCAATGGTGATCCAGCCAGGTCCACTTTTATGAAACACGTTGACTCTTCTCAGTGTGGTGATGGAGACCAAATCAGGTGACCTGACTGCTCAGCCTGGTTGAGTCAGTTTTTATTCATGCTGAGGTTGATGTGATGAACACCATGGTAACACTGTGATTCAACAGTAAGATCTGGTTTTCCTCCTATTGCTTAGTGGAGGTCTCCACTCTGACCTGCGACAACAAACCCTGCATTTGGTGGTCAGAGGACGTGAATCATGAAGCTGGAGGAAGAAGAAGAAACGAAGGAGAAAGAAGAACAGTTTGAGTTTAAAGGTGTGTTGAATCACCTCCTCTGGTTTTTCACCAAGTCTTCTCTTTATTGACCTTAGTAAGTAAGTAAGTACATTTTATTTATATAGTCAGTAAGTACATTTTATTTATATAGTAAGTAAGTACATTTTATTTATATAGTAAGTAAGTACATTTTATTTATATAGTAAGTAAGTACATTTTATTTATATAGTAAGTAAGTAAGTACATTTTATTTATATAGTAAGTAAGTAAGTACATTTTATTTATATAGTAAGTAAGTAAGTACATTTTATTTATATAGTAAGTAAGTACATTTTATTTATATAGTAAGTAAGTAAGTACATTTTATTTATATAAGTAAGTACATTTTATTTATATAGTAAGTAAGTAAGTACATTTTATTTATATAAGTAAGTACATTTTATTTATATAGTAAGTAAGTACATTTTATTTATATAGTAAGTAAGTAAGTACATTTTATTTATATAGTAAGTAAGTAAGTGCATTTTATTTATATAGTAAGTAAGTAAGTACATTTTATTTATATAGTAAGTAAGTAAGTACATTGTATTTATATAGTAAGTAAGTAAGTAAGTACATTTTATTTATATAGTAAGTAAGTACATTTTATTTATATAGTAAGTAAGTAAGTACATTTTATTTATATAGTAAGTAAGTAAGTAAGTAAGTACATTTTATTTATATAGTAAGTAAGTAAGTAAGTACATTTTATTTATATAGTAAGTAAGTAAGTAAGTAAGTACATTTTATTTATATAGTAAGTAAGTAAGTACATTTTATTTATATAGTAAGTAAGTAAGTAAGTAAGTACATTTTATTTATATAGTAAGTAAGTACATTTTATTTATATAGTAAGTAAGTACATTTTATTTATTTAGTAAGGAAGTAAGTAAGTACATTTTATTTATATAGTAAGTAAGTAAGTACATTTTATTTATATAGTAAGTAAGTACATTTTATTTATATAGTAAGTAAGTAAGTAAGTACATTTTATTTATATAGTAAGTAAGTAAGTAAGTAAGTAAGTACATTTTATTTATATATTAAGTAAGTAAGTACATTTTATTTATATAGTAAGTAAGTAAGTACATTTTATTTATATAGTAAGTAAGTAAGTGCATTTTATTTATATAGTAAGTAAGTAAGTACATTTTATTTATATAGTAAGTAAGTAAGTACATGTTATTTATATAGTAAGTAAGTAAGTGCAGTTTATTTATATAGTAAGTAAGTGCATTTTATTTTTATAGTAAGTAAGTAAGTACATTTTATTTATATAGTAAGTAAGTAAGTACATTTTATTTATATAGTAAGTAAGTAAGTAAGTACATTTTATTTATATAGTAAGTAAGTAAGTAAGTACATTTTATTTATATATTAAGTAAGTAAGTACATTTTATTTATATAGTAAGTAAGTAAGTAAGTACATTTTATTTATATAGTAAGTAAGTAAGTGCATTTTATTTATATCGTAAGTAAGTAAGTACATTTTATTTATATAGTAAGTAAGTAAGCACATGTTATTTATATAGTAAGTAAGTAAGTGCAGTTTATTTATATAGTAAGTAAGTGCATTTTATTTTTATAGTAAGTAAGTAAGTACATTTTATTTATATAGTAAGTAAGTAAGTACATTTTATTTATATAGTAAGTAAGTAAGTGCATTTTATTTATATAGTAAGTAAGTAAGTACATTTTATTTATATAGTAAGTAAGTAAGTACATGTTATTTATATAGTAAGTAAGTAAGTGCAGTTTATTTATATAGTAAGTAAGTGCATTTTATTTTTATAGTAAGTAAGTACATTTTATTTATATAGTAAGTAAGTAAGTACATTTTATTTATATAGTAAGTAAGTAAGTAAGTACATTTTATTTATATAGTAAGTAAGTAAGTAAGTACATTTTATTTATATATTAAGTAAGTAAGTACATTTTATTTATATAGTAAGTAAGTAAGTAAGTACATTTTATTTATATAGTAAGTAAGTAAGTGCATTTTATTTATATCGTAAGTAAGTAAGTACATTTTATTTATATAGTAAGTAAGTAAGCACATGTTATTTATATAGTAAGTAAGTAAGTGCAGTTTATTTATATAGTAAGTAAGTGAGTAAGTACATTTTATTTATATAGTAAGTAAGTAAGTACATGTTATTTATATAGTAAATAAGTAAGTGCATTTTATTTATATAGTAAGTAAGTAAGTACATTTTATTTATATAGTAAGTAAGTAAGTAAGTACATTTTATTTATATAGTAAGTAAGTAAGTACATTTTATTTATATAGTAAGTAAGTAAGTACATTTTATTTATATAGTAAGTAAGTACATTTTATTTATATAGTAAGTAAGTACATTTTATTTATATAGTAAGTAAGTAAGTAAGTACATTTTATTTATATAGTAAGTAAGTAAGTGCATTTTATTTATATAGTAAGTAAGTAAGTACATTTTATTTATATAGTAAGTAAGTAAGTACATTTTATTTATATAGTAAGTAAGTACATTTTATTTATATAGTAAGTAAGTAAGTAAGTACATTTTATTTATATAGTAAGTAAGTAAGTACATGTTATTTATATAGTAAGTAAGTAAGTACATTTTATTTATATAGTAAGTAAGTAAGTACATTTTATTTATATAGTAAGTAAGTACATTTTATTTATATAGTAAGTAAGTAAGTGCATTTTATTTATATAGTAAGTAAGTAAGTACATTTTATTTATATAGTAAGTAAGTAAGTACATTTTATTTATATAGTAAGTAAGTAAGTACATTTTATTTATATAGTAAGTAAGTAAGTACATTTTATTTATATAGTAAGTAAGTACATTTTATTTATATAGTAAGTAAGTAAGTGCATTTTATTTATATAGTAAGTAAGTAAGTACATTTTATTTATATAGTAAGTAAGTAAGTACATTTTATTTATATAGTAAGTAAGTAAGTAAGTACATTTTATTTATATAGTAAGTAAGTAAGTAAGTACATTTTATTTATATAATAAGTAAGTAAGTAAGTACATTTTATTTATATAGTAAGTAAGTAAGTACATTTTATTTATATAGTAAGTAAGTAAGTACATTTTATTTATATAGTAAGTAAGTAAGTAAGTACATTTTATTTATATAGTAAGTAAGTAAGTACATGTTATTTATATAGTAAATAAGTAAGTGCATTTTATTTATATAGTAAGTAAGTAAGTACATTTTATTTATATAGTAAGTAAGTAAGTAAGTACATTTTATTTATATAGTAAGTAAGTAAGTAAGTACATTTTATTTATATAGTAAGTAAGTAAGTACATTTTATTTATATATAAGTAAGTAAGTAAGTACATTTTATTTATATAGTAAGTAAGTAAGTACATGTTATTTATATAGTAAATAAGTAAGTGCATTTTATTTATATAGTAAGTAAGTAAGTACATTTTATTTATATAGTAAGTAAGTAAGTACATTTTATTTATATAGTAAGTAAGTAAGTACATTTTATTTATATAGTAAGTAAGTAAGTAAGTACATTTTATTTATATAGTAAGTAAGTAAGTGCATTTTATTTATATAGTAAGTAAGTAAGTACATTTTATTTATATAGTAAGTAAGTAAGTACATTTTATTTATATAGTAAGTAAGTACATTTTATTTATATAGTAAGTAAGTAAGTAAGTACATTTTATTTATATAGTAAGTAAGTAAGTAAGTGCATTTTATTTATATAGTAAGTAAGTAAGTACATTTTATTTATATAGTAAGTAAGTAAGTACATTTTATTTATATAGTAAGTAAGTACATTTTATTTATATAGTAAGTAAGTACATTTTATTTATATAGTAAGTAAGTAAGTAAGTACATTTTATTTATATAGTAAGTAAGTAAGTAAGTACATTTTATTTATATAGTAAGTAAGTAAGTAAGTTTATTTATATAGTAAGTAAGTACATTTTATTTATATAGTAAGTAAGTACATTTTATTTTATAGTAAGTAAGTAAGTACATTTTATTTATATAGTAAGTAAGTACATTTTATTTATATAGTAAGTAAGTAAGTAAGTACATTTTATTTATATAGTAAGTAAGTAAGTAAGTACATTTTATTTATATAGTAAGTAAGTAAGTACATTTTATTTATATAGTAAGTAAGTAAGTACATGTTATTTATATAGTAAATAAGTAAGTGCATTTTATTTATATAGTAAGTAAGTAAGTAAGTACATTTTATTTATATAGTAAATAAGTAAGTGCATTTTATTTATATAGTAAGTAAGTAAGTGCATTTTATTTATATAGTAAGTAAGTAAGTACATTTTATTTATATAGTAAGTAAGTAAGTAAGTACATTTTATTTATATAGTAAGTAAGTAAGTACATTTTATTTATATAGTAAGTAAGTACATTTTATTTATATAGTAAGTAAGTAAGTACATTTTATTTATATAGTAAGTAAGTAAGTACATTTTATTTATATAGTAAGTAAGTACATTTTATTTATATAGTAAGTAAGTACATTTTATTTATATAGTAAGTAAGTAAGTAAGTGCATTTTATTTATATAGTAAGTAAGTAAGTACATTTTATTTATATAGTAAGTAAGTAAGTACATTTTATTTATATAGTAAGTAAGTACATTTTATTTATATAGTAAGTAAGTAAGTAAGTACATTTTATTTATATAGTAAGTAAGTAAGTAAGTACATTTTATTTATATAGTAAGTAAGTAAGTAAGTACATTTTATTTATATAGTAAGTAAGTAAGTAAGTACATTTTATTTATATAGCACCTTTCACAGAAACAAATCACAAAGTGTTTCACAAAAACCTTCTTTAACTCTGTTTGGTTTCTGTTAAAGCTTTAACCTTTAATCTGCTCTCTACTCAGCCTCCATTTGGCTTCTTGACAGATAATTAGAGACACCTGACTTGATAAAGAAATAATGAGATTTAGAGTTTACCTTTGTGATGCACCTTTAAAGATAAACTATATCTAAGAACGTGAGTTGTGTATTTGAGTTTTTTTTTTTAACCATCTGAGGCTGGTGAACTTTTATTATTATTATTAATAATAATAATAATAATTATTATTATTATTATTATTATTATTATTATTATTATTATTATTATTATTATTATTATTATTATTATTATTACTTTATTTATATAGCACCTTTCTCAGGCAAATGGCCACAAAGTGCTTTACAATAAAAACAATTATAAAACACAAAGGATAAAACTTGATAAGAACATAATAAAACACAATAAAAACATGATAAAACAAAAACATCATGCAACCTAAAATCAGTTAAAAGCCAGCCTGAATAAATGAGTTTTCAACTGTTTCCTAAAAGAGTCAACAGAATCCAGGCAACGCAGAGGAGGAGGTAAAGCGTTCCATAATCTTGGAGCCACTACTTTAAAAGATTTATCTCCCCTGGACTTAAAATGTGATCTAGGAACCTCCAACAGCCTCTGACTAGCAGACCTCAGACTACGAGGAGGACTGTAGGGTTTTAAAAGATCTGAGATATAAACAGGGACCTGACCACGCATGGCTTTAAAAGTAAAAACTAAAAGTTTAAAATGAATTCTAAAGTGCACTGGTAACTACTGCAGAGATCTTCAAACTGGAGTAATGTGCTGACTCTTTCGTGTGTTGGTTAAAAGCCTTGCAGCAGCATTCTGAACTGACTGGAGGAGAGACAGATCTTTCTTATTCAAACATGTAAAAAGGCTGTTACCGTAATCAAGGCGAGATGAATAAATATAAATGAATAATCATCTCTAGTTCTGCTTTTGACACTAGAGTTCTGATCTTAGAGATATTTCTCAATTGACAAAAGCAGTTACGGATTAATGTTTGTGAATGTCCCTCTAATGACATGGCAGAATCTAGAATGATACCAAGGTTTCTGACGTTTGGTTTAACAGAAGGAGCCAAAAAACCAAGGTGCTGCTTAATGTCACTCATTTGGTTCTCTGGAGCAAAAATTAGGGATTGAGTCTGATCAGAGTTCAACTGCAAATAGTTGTCACTGAGCCACTGTTTGACGTTGTTAAAACATTTTAATAGTGAAGACAACTTAAAATATTCAACCACTCTAGAGCTACACCAGATACAACAACAGTATGATGAAGCCTGTTAATCAGAACACTGTGGTCTACGTGTCAAATGCTGAGGAAAGATCCAGGAGAACCATGACAGTGGATTCTCCAGAGTCAGCTGACATCAAAATGTCACTAGAGACTTTTAGTAGAGCAGCTACATATTTAGGAGAATCCTCCCCCTCACATTTCGTGCTGCATTCAGGGACTTTAGTGATTTTAGACTTTCAAACCCCAACCTGGAAAAAACACACCCTGAAAAGCCTTTTCAACATTTTGAATTGTGAGCTGTTTTAACAACATGCATGCATCTAGAATAGATGAGTGTTTGTCATTTGTAGAAAAATATTTATATAAATATAGGATTAAAATCTAATCTAATCCAGTTTGTCCCTCATTAAAGCAGCACTCTGGAGGATTTCATCAAGAGAGCAGTTTTTGAATCTAGCGTCCAAAGGCTCCTCCTCAAAACATCTCGACACGCGCGTCCGGTCGCGTGTGCGAACGTTCACACGGCGCATATACGTTGCGGGCATGAACTGTACAGCTCAATGTGTAGGGTTTAATCACTCACAGTTCACAATCTTATTCCAACAATACTACGAGGGTCTGATGAGCCCTCTCTGTCCCTGCTGCTTCTGATATTAGCTCTGTTAGCAGAGAGCTGCTGCTGGACTCTGAAGCTGAACTTGACTCGGCCCTGGATGAACTTTCTGACCAAAATAAACGCGTAACCCTGTCAAGCCTTGCCATTCTGTGAGGTGAAAGGTTTAAAAATAAAAATAAATCCATCTTTAGCTGGAGAATGGGTAGGTTTTTAGTAGAAATGAGCCGTGAGGCTGAGACGCAAACAGAGAAACACACGGAGGGTCCTGTACGACAGCGCCCCCTACTGGTACAGGTTTGGTCGATGCGCGTGCATGTTGAGAGAATGCAGACATTTGAATTTCATTGGCTGAAAAATGTCGGCGGCAAGAAATAATGGAAAGGGGTCTCTAGGAGGAAGGAGGGTCTTCATCAGAATGACAGATGTTGTGGAACTCAACCCATAGATCATAGTTTAGACCTGAAATATCATTTAAAACATTTAGAAAACTTTGATACAGAGAAAAATAATCCAGAGAGCCGCTTTAATACAGACAGACAGACGGGGACTTTATTGTAAAATCCAAAATAACATTTATTTAAAACTTATTCCGGTAACAATCAGAACCAGAATAAAGGTCAATAAGTCAATTCAATCTGCAACAAACTGGACTAATAGTTCAATTTATTAGAATTCAAATACCAGTTTTATTTCACTAAGTGGTTTAATACAATCTTATCTACATAAAAATGACCCTCATACGTGTGCACAGGATGCATGTTTGTGTCAAAATACCAATAAATTGATTGCTTAGTCAACCTTATTTTATAATGTAACCAACTATATTGTCATTATTTTTATAAACATTGTAATGACTTATTGTAAAGGGTGCAGTAATTCTTCATGATGTTTTCCGGAGAATCTTTCCTCTCATGATCTCATGAAGAGAGATTTTACTCAGGATGCTGCTCAGATCCATCTCTGCTGAGGCAGTGCTCTGATGTAAATGCTGCTACACAGTGTTTTAATCAACATTCTGCTGATATTCTTAATTTAGTGGCTCCCCTGAAAACTTCTGTTGCTCCTCTTAAAAGAGCTCCTCCCTGGATTAATGAATCAATTCCCAAATCCAGAAGAATGTGTCGTCAGGTGGAAATCCACTAAACTGGAGGTTCACAGACTCCACCTCAAAGAACTCTGGCTCGCTTTAAATGAATCTAAAGGAACATTTCACTAATCTCATTTCTTTAAATCAGACACTAAGGTCTCTAAGAACTCTAAGGTCCTGTTTTCCACCATAAACTCTCTTGTTTCACCTTTGACCCCTACAGCACCTGTGTCCTCTAAAAATGACTGTAATGACTTTCTTCAGTTTTTTGTGACGAAGGTCGATAACATCAGAGGAAGCATCTGTCCATCCACCTGCTATAATTCTGTTGTTAGCAGTCAGCCCAATCAGTCTCTGAGAGTGTTTGACCCAGTGACCTTATCTGACCTTTCACCTATCATTGACAGAATGAAACCATCTACCTGTCCTAATGTTATTCCTGTTTTTCCTGTTATTGGTCCTTGTATTGTAGACATTTGTAACTCCTCACTCTCATCGTGTGTGTTCCCTAGCTCCTTTAAACACGCTGTCGTTGAGCCATTACTATAAAACAATCTGGATCCAGCACAGCTTAATAATTACAGGCCAATCTCTGAGACTCCTTTTATTGATAAAGTCTTTGAGAAAGTCGTGGCAGAACAGCTGATTTCTTTGATGGAGAAATATGAGATTTTTGATCAATTTCAGTCCGGTTTCAGAAAGCTCCACTCCACAGAAACAGCTCTACTAAAAGTCTCTAGTGACATTTTGATGTCAGCTGACTCTGGAGAATCCACTGTCATGGTTCTCCTGGATCTGTCCTCAGCATTTGACACATAGACCACTGTGTTCTAATTAACAGGCTTCATGAAACTGTTGTTGTATCTGGTGTAGCTCTAGAGCGGTTCAAGTCCTACCTTTCAGGTAGAACTTTTAGTATTTATGCGAACCAGATCATATCAGACTCCCAGAACCTGACCTGTGGGGTCCCACAGGGCTCAGTGCTGGGTCCTATCCTGTTCATTTTGTATGTTTTCCCCCTAGGCCAAATGATCAGTTTGCTGATGTGTCTTATCATTTTTATGCTGATGATATTCAGCTGTACTGCTCATTTAAACCGTCTGAATATTTTAAGTTGTCTTCACTATTAAAATGTTTTAACGACGTCAAACAGTGGCTTAGTGACAACTATTTGCAGTTGAACTCTGATCAGACTCAATCCCTAATTTTTGCTCCAGAGAACCAAATGAGTGACATTAAGCAGCACCTTGGTTTTTTGGCTCCTTCTGTTAAACCAAACGTCAGAAACCTTGGTATCATTCTAGATTCTGCCATGTCATTAGAGGGACATTCACAAACATTAATCCGTAACTGCTTTTGTCAATTGAGAAATATCTCTAAGATCAGAACTCTAGTGTCAAAAGCAGAACTAGAGATGATTATTCATGCTTTTATCTCATCTCACCTTGATTACGGTAACAGCCTTTTTACATGTTTGAACATAAAGGATCTGTCTCTCCTCCAGTCAGTTCAGAATGCTGCTGCAAGGCTTTTAACCAACACACGAAAGAGTCAACACATTACTCCAGTTTGAAGATCCCTGCACTGGTTACCAGTGCACTTTAGAATTCATTTTAAACTTTTAGTTTTTACTTTCAAAGTGGTCAGATCCCTGTTTACATCTCAGACCTTTTAGAACCCTACAGTCCTCCTCGTGGACTCCGGTCTGCTAGTCAGAGGCTGTTGGAGGTTCCTAGATCACATTTTAAGTCCAGGGGAGATCAATCTTTTAAAGTAGTGGCTCCAAGATTATGGAACGCTTTACCTCCTCCTCTGCGTTGCCTGGATTCTGTTGACTCTTTTAGGAAACAGTTGAAAACTCATTTATTCAGGCTCGCTTTTAACTGATTTTAGGTTGCATGATGTTTTATCGTGTTTTTATTTTGTGTTTACAAGTTTTTTATCCTTTGTTTTTAATCATTGTTTTATTGTGAAGCACTTTATGGTCTTTGACCGGAGAAAGGTGCTATACAGTATAAATAAAGTTATTTTCCTCCAGTCCTGACAGACTGTGATCAGCTGATGAATCAGAGAATGTCGACAAACGTTTCCTGGACTAATTCAAAGAAATGGGAAGGAAAACCCAGCAGCATCAAGTTTTTCTACACTTTTTATGTGTTTGTGTTCCTTTTGAAGTTTTCTGCTTGTATCCTGATGCGATTAGCGCTGACTGTTTGAGGGAGGCAGATGTTCTGACTGGTTGTGTAATGGTTCACATTCTGAAACCTGAATTACAGAATGTTCTCCGTTCTCATCTTTAGATGGAGATCTGACCTCAGACCAGGTGAGGATGAAGGTTTTTATTTATCTGCTGACAGAAGAGCTGGATGCTGTGATAAGTCTCTAGATTATTTCAGTTAAACCTGTTGATTTGTGGAGTTTTGTTGTTCGTTTCAGCTCAAACCTGTTCATGTTTTCAAAACAAAATCAACATTAAATCCACATTTTTGCTGTCATGCTCTAAAACACTAACTTACTGCTGGAGGTCAGTAAATGTTGCTGATGGTGGATTTTACTGACGGAAAAGGAAAAGTAGATTTTCCTGAGAAGATCTGATCTGAGGCCAGTTTAAGAATCTGGGAGCGGATTAGCTCCAGGCTTCAAGCCGGACACTGGAAACTGATTCTGAGAAACGCCATGCTGTGAGCGCTGTGGCTGAGTTTATGTAAAGAGAACACAGATTAAGGTCAGGAGGGGACTATCTGCCACTTCAGTTCAGAGGATTAGTGGCAGAGTATCACCAGACTGCTGTGGGTGGAGGAACACTGATGCTCCAGTGGTGGAGGGCTTTCACAATCCATTCTACGGCAGCCCAAATGGGCCTTTAGTAGCAACATGTGGGAGAACATCAGATGTTTTCAGGGACTTTCAAGACTGGATGAGTGGAGTTTAATCTGAGATCAAACTAGACTAAAACAACTAGAAAGCACAAACAGAAAATCTTCTTTTCCTTTATCTGCATTTCATGTTCCAGGACCTGATACAGATTAAACCAGCTTTCCTCCTGCAGGAGGAAACGAACACTAAAAAAGGCTGACGATCAGCTGAGTGGGTGTCCTAAAATAGACCCTGTTCCAACCTGGGAACATGCTGTGGAGCCAAGCCAGCGCCAGTCATCAATCAGCTGATAATAAAGACTCAAAGACCTCTGATCGGTTTCATATCCTTTATGTGCTTCTCTAGAAAACTCCGGGGAAAACAGAAGCATGTGATGACTTCATGTTTCCATCTTTGTAAAAAAGAAAACAGGAAAAAAAAAAACCTTAGTCAACAACTTTTATTGAAACGCCCCCCTCCCAAAAACAACTGAAGTACAAGTGTGGATGGTCACTGATTGGTTGCCATTTATGGAAAAACAAAAAATGGTAAATTCCTACACAATCACACCAAACAGCAGAGAAACATTCACTGATAAAAATATACCTCTTCATACTTCACATGTCCTAACAGCTTAATCAGAACGAAGGGTCAGGAAACACCAGACAGACTGAGTGAAATGGGGAATGTAGGTTAATATTGCTTCATTACATTAAGAACAGCTGGATTTGTTAAAATAAAGTTTTAAATCAACGACAGACAGACTGAGTTCTTTGGTGTTTGGTAACTGAAGAATTAAAACATCATGGACCCAGGCAGAAGTCGTCCATCTTTAAGAGTGTGTTAACATCAGGTCTGAGTCTGCATGGGCTGAAAAACTAAACTACATTCTTTCAATAAGACTTAAAAAACAAACATTGATTGCACGCTTCTCTTTAGGCACAAGAGCCCCGTTATAATAAAGCTTTGACCTGATGCAGGACTGTGGATACGTGTCGACGGAGCCTGAACAATGTTCATTCTCTTCTGCCTCATAAAAGATGAACAGAACATCATCCTCTGAGCTCGTTTGGAATCCAGTTTGTGCCAAAATGTCTGATTTCCTGATAACAGTTTACTGAAAAATTAAGACAAAGGCCAAACTCAGAGCTAGGTTCACAGCCCTCAACATTCAAATATGAAGGACATTTTATTGCAAAGTGAAAAGTTTATGTGACCATCCTATACAACAAACATTCAGCTTATGAAGACCTGGAGTCAGGGATGCGAGCTGGAATGATGCCTCGACGTATCGATGAGGGAATGAATCAACTGTTAATGTGCCTCAGTGTAGCAGAACAGCCTTTCATTCACTTACATTATAAAACAATCAGCCCATCATTCTCCCTGCGTACAGCACTCAGACAAACCAGTCACTTCTAAAAAGGTGGGAGCTGTCAGAGGAGATATGCTGAACTCTAATGAGAATAAAACACCTTCTCCTGAATGCCCTGCAGCTGTTCGTCTTCAACGTGGACAAAAAACGGGGCAAAAACAGGAAGCAAAGGGGGAAAGGCCAAAGAACTCCTAACATCACGACTCCTCCAGCCTGCTGATGTCTCCAGGAAGAGCCAGGAGTGGCTCCGTTATTCTCCTTAAATCACAAGTCTGTCTGAAAACAGGACGACGTCTCCATCAGAGATGGATGATATCAGAGGTGAAGGGTCAGGGGACACATCACAGCAGGTCTGACTCAGGAAAAATTAACATAAAAAGTGTGTTGGTGGGGGTGGGGGGTGAGGGAGGTGTCAGGGGTTGGTGGCAGTCACTCTTCATCTGAGCTGCTGTTGTCCAGAGAGTAAACCATAAAGGCCAGATCGGGCCGGGCTGGTACCATCGGGTTTCCTGGCTTCACCATCTCAAAGCCCATGTAGTGGAACGTCTTGATGATGGCCACTGGTGGGGAGACGAGAGAGAGAGAAGAGCGATAAGATTTCCTCACACACTGTCCTTTTATCCAATCAGAGCAACGTTAACAGGAAGTGACTAAAGGCTCATTAATGCTCAGCGTTAAATAATTAAAGGTTTACAGACAAAACCCTCTGTCTTCATGGTGTTTCTGTCTGAGTTCAAACACTGAAGAAATGGAGGTCTGACCCACTAGCTCACTCTGAACTCTGCACTGCCCTCTAGTGGATGCTTTGGCAAACAACCACAGCGACATGAAGAGCCCATGAGGAGTAAGTGAGCGCTGTATTTATGGGTTTCATCCCTCCCCCAACTGCTTCAAAAACAACCTCCCTTAAAAGGATGTAATGGACAGTATGTACCTATACTGTACTGTGCCTTCCCGCATCCCATAATGCAACACAAATCTGGCTATAGGAGGGTGTTTGGCACAATCTAGGAGCGTGTGTGTGAATCATGTTCAAAGAGACAACCTCCTCCAACAAGTCCCAGTTGAGAGTTTATGGCAACATAAAGGTTGTATGAAAAGATGCCGTGTAACTGGGTCCACTATGACTAGGGCTGGGTACCATTAAATATTTTTTCGATACTACTACTTTAACGATACCTGGTTTTTGATACCAGTACTTTTTTCGGTACCTATATGTATAAATCTGAGAGAAAAATAACAAAGTATTAAACATTTTTTAAAATAAAAAATATATATATAAGCAATCGTTTTGTGGCATATTTATGCATTTATCATTATTACCGGTATTTATTGCTCACCTCGGGAACTTTCTGTTATGTCACTGTCTTCCCCTCACACACCTCCTGATACAGCAGAGGCTGGAAGCTCGGAGTCTTTTTTTTTTTTCAGTCAGACTGAAGTGAACACGGCACTGCAGCTCGCAAGTTAATTCCATATGCGATGCGTGGCCTCGACTAATTGCTGGAATGCCTGTTTTTCGCAGCACAAATCTCATTGCATGTTTCATTTTGCCCTGTTCCCGTTTACCTTTCCAAAATGCAGCCAAACTTTAGAGCTTTTTGGAATTTTTAACCCGAAACTCGCTACGCTAACTGTTTTAAAAGGGAGGGGAGGGCCTCTCTGCTCCTCCGCGGGTCTCCACCCGTGTAGCTGCGCAGGTGGGGAAATCAAGCATCTCATTTACAAGGACATTTTATAGTAAAAGTACCGAAGTCGGTACCGGTCTAGTACCGTGTTTCGGTACCCAGCCCTAACTATAACCAGTTATTAGTTCATCTGTTTAAATCAGAAATAATCTCCATCTCTACAAACTGATGCTTACAGTAGGTAAGCTATTAATTAGTCATACCTTTTCCACAGTTAACACCTAATAATGTGAACTATTCCTTTAATGTGTCCATTTAAACAGAGGGAGTTTGTAGATTAATGTAAAGATAAAAGCCAGCTGGTAGAAACCCTGCCTTCAGAAATAAGTTGCATTTCAAAACCTAACAGTAGCTCTTACGTCGATCTTCTCTGTTTTTATGGAACCACAGGAAGACGTAGTTAACTTTGAGCTTCTCCTCTGAAAACTCCAGCAGGGCAGTCAGTCTGCAGACAGAGAAAAACAGAAACAAGGTGGAGGGTGAGGGGCTGGTGGTGACGCACCGAGATTTTCTTCCTTATTTTTACTGAAGTCATGCAGTTTTACATAATGCAGAGGCAGCTGGCTACTGGCGGTGAGCCTGCAGAGGCCAAGGTTACTCTGGCAGGACCGTTAATACAGCAGATTACACAACAAAGCTAAAGACACAGAGTTAGAGAAAATGTTCACATGTGGGACCACCTTTAGGAATCATGGTAAACTCCTCGTGGATTAAACTACAGGTCCTTCTCAAAAAATGATCATATTGTGATAAAGTTCATTATTTTCTGTAATGTACTGATAAACATTAGACTTTCATATATTTTAGATTCATTACACACAACTGAAGTAGTTCAAGCCCTTTTATTGTTTTAATATTGATGATTTTGGCATACAGCTCATGAAAACCCAAAATTCCTATCTCAAAAAATGAGCATATCATGAAAAGGTCCTCTAAACGAGCTCTGAACCTAATCATCTGAATCAACTAATTCACTCTAAACACCTGCAAAAGATTCCTGAGGCTTTTAAAAACTCCCAGCCAGGTTCATTACTCAAAACCGATATCATGGGTAAGACTGCCGACCTGACTGCTGTCCAGAAGGACATCACTGACACCCTCAAGCAAGAGGGTAAGACACAGAAAGAAATGTCTGAACGAACAGGCTGTTCCCAGAGTGCTGTATCAAGGCACCTCAGCGGGAAGTCTGTGGGAAGGAAAAAGTGTGTCAGAAAACGCTGCACAGCGAGAAGAGGTGACCGGACCCTGAGGAAGATTGTGGAGAAGGACCGATTCCAGACTTTGGGGGACCTGCGGAAGCAGTGGACTGAGTCTGGAGTAGAAACATCCAGAGCCACCGTGCACAGGCGTGTGCAGGAAATGGGCTAACCAGAAACAGCGGCAGAAGCGGCGGACCTGGGCTACAGAGAAGCAGCACTGGACTGTTGCTCAGTGGTCCAAAGTACTTTTTTCAGATGAAAGCAAATTTTGCATGTCATTCGGAAATCAAGGTGCCAGAGTCTGGAAGAAGACTGGGGAGAGGGAAATGCCAAACTGCCTGAAGTCTAGTGTCAAGTCCCCACAGTCAGTGATGGTCTGGGGCGCCATGTCAGCTGCTGGTGTTGGTCCACTGTGTTTTATCAAGGGTCAGCAGGGTCAATGCAGCTAGCTATCAGGAGATTTTGGAGCACTTCATGCTTCCACTGAACTTTGAACCCATTCACTTTGAACTTTGTCACAATATGCTAATTTTTTGAGAAGGACCTGTAAGGCTATGTTCAAATCACTGACTCCTCCATTACATCAGGTTCAGTATAATGAGATAGCCCTGCTTTAATTGCAGTACTATACAAGTACATACCAAGTTTTCCGTTACATATAGGGCTGTGATATAACCAAAATCTGATGAATAGATTTCATCACAATGTGTTAATTAGGAAACAGAAACATCCAGCTAATGGAATGGATTCCGCTTCATACTTATTAGAAATGAAGATTATTTTTGTCAGTTTATGTAGAACTTTAGCAACCGAGTCTTATTTTTCCATCAGTTCATCTCGTTCTGCTCATCATTTCTCTTCCTCTGGTTTCATGTGAGAGCTAGCTGTGACTGATGCTAACATTAGCTTATTTCCTCTGTTCTGGTCAGACTTAATGATTGTTCCTGTTTATCAAATATTTTTCTGCAGTTTTGGTCAATCAATCTGACAAATTTACTAAAAAGTTTTTCTAACAAATCATAGACTGAATCTGTCATACGCCTGCAGCAGACCTCTTTGCCTCAGTTCCTCATGATTTGTCCTACCCCACCTGGCTCCACCTTCACACACACAACTAACCTC
This sequence comes from Callopanchax toddi, assembly GCA_006937965.1. Classification (NCBI taxonomy): domain Eukaryota; kingdom Metazoa; phylum Chordata; class Actinopteri; order Cyprinodontiformes; family Nothobranchiidae; genus Callopanchax; species Callopanchax toddi. Next base: position 421,350 of record SSNR01000230.1, read on the forward strand.
TAAACTCTCAAATAAAATCTACTATATTATCCATTTACAGTTTCAAAATGACTAAATTAGCACTTCCTGCATTCTGTGGCAACATTTTCCTAAACTTACCCCTCTTTGCTGCCCTCCACCAGAGAACCAGCTGGAATCTCCAGGAAGAGGCTGTCCTCAGAGAGTGCCGTATCCCAGAAGGCTGAGCGGCGCTCACTCAGTTGGTAGTGGAAGCAGAGGAGAGACGGGTTGCCACCGACTGGAGCAGCTTGTGTCACTGTCAATCTGTCATCCTGAATTCAAGAAACAAAGAAGAGAAAAATATTTGCAAATTAGGTTTGGGCGGTATTAAGGTAATACCGTATACACCCGGGATTGAAAAATGGCAATGGTATCCATTTCAATACCGTCATGAAAAACTGCACGTTCAGCGCTGGACTGCTGGTGAGCTGACGGTAACTTTGGGCTGGTCTGGGACGCTTGCGTCTCATTTTAATCAGCACTTCCTTGTTGCTGCAGGAGCTCCTATAGCTGCTGGCATGTTCTGCGCACTTATAGCTTCAGTCAACAGCAGGGTTTTCCATTTAGCCATATTTCCGGTTTTATTTCGACAAGACACCTAAACCAAAACGGCTAGTTCCGGTTTCGTCTCAGAAACGAAAGAATACACGGATTCGTGAGCGCTTAGGGCTTCAGTCAACAGCAGTAGCCATCCAAACCAAACATCAGCTGTTAGTGCTCATGGTGGGAGCCATGATCCAAATTAAGGTCCCAGTCCAACCCTGGTCAGGGTAATACTGTATACGCCGGTAAAATGTGGAGGAAGTTTGACGGTATTAAAATTTGGATACCGCCCAAGCCTACTGCAAATGTAAGAAGTTTTAAAATGAAACTGAGTGGTTGGTCATGTGACATTTTGAAGCAGTAGATTATATTAAAGCCATACTCAGTAGCCAGGTAAACAATGTAGCTTTTAACGTTGTTTTTTTTTTTTTTAAGCCTCTTAACAACGTTCCAACATAGTATAGCCATAAATATATTGTGGAGATTAAAAAAACCTGAAAGAAATTAATAAAGTAGTTGTCCCGCAGTTCTCTAAAAACTTCAGCCAATCCTATCGTTCGAACCGAACGATAGGATTGGACAATCCAGCTGTCTGTCTGCCACATTTCCTCACTGCTTGGATTGGCATTAATCCGCCCGGACACATTTTGGGGCAGAACATCCCGGAAATGAAAGTGAAAGTAGGACAGAGCTTAGTGCTTCCATTTTAAGATAAAAATACCAGAGTCCCCCCCAAAAAACACCTTTTCAGCTAGCAGAAAACTAAAAACGTTTGGAGGTGAAAAGAGGAAAAGCTGGGGGAACATATCTGCGGCTGGGGTTATACTCTGCTTTGTCACCTTTGCAAACCGTGGTCCCAATGTCCGCGGGAGGCTGGCATATGGATTTTACCCGACGGGAGGGGTGAGTTCACAGAGACGTGTCTCTGTAAAATAGCTAGCGAGACCTCGTTTGTTTACCTGGCTACTGAGTATGGATTTAAGTAAGACTGTTTACAAACCACTTCTACTAAATCTTAGTGGCACAAGTGTTGATTCACTTTGCATCAACACCGAGTCTGAGGTTCTCAAAAGGGGTGGCCAGACTCACACAGGAGTGACACAGGCACACTGGCACCTTCACTCAGAGCAAATGTTAACCACTCTAACTACTTCTTCTGTACTTGTGATGCCATACAAGCCGAGTGTATTACTGCCACCATGTTTTGGTGGAGACCTACATGTTGAAGATGCACTCCTCAATTAGTTTCTGCAAAACAATTGTACCACTGGTTAGCAGGTAGTGGTCTGGTCCCGTCGCGCAGCTTGTGAACTGAGCTGCTTGTTTTAATTTGCACTTCCTGTTGAAGCTGGGCTCAGATAAAGAGCACTCAAAAAGGTGACGCAGGTGTCGTAACACCGGTATGGGCATCAGCTGTGTGTGTTACGTCGCAGCATCAGGCGTATAGATCATGTGATGACTTCCTGACCGGGCCAGTGTCGGGCTCTGAGTCTTACAGGTCTGCTCAGTGACACACAAACACTGTCAGGAGCACAGCTCAGCGCACACACACAGAAACGGTAAAGAGATAAAAAATGTGATTAAAACACAACGCATTAATTATGGCTGCAATTAATTAATTGCAATAAACATGCCAATTTGCCACCACTATATATATATATATATATCAGGGGTCGCATTAACCGGAATTTTCCGGTATTTAACCGTTTTTTTTTTACTCTGACGGAAAGATCTGAAGGGCGCCGGTCATTCTGACAGGTTTGCGCGCACACCATCATACCGTCATAGGCAATCACTGAATTGTCCCCACTAATAATTTGAACTAAGGATGCAGAACTAGCGCTGCATCTCCACCAATACCTGCAGCCCAGACTGAGGTTCTGTGCTGCAAAGCGCAGACCTGTGATCCAGACGTCCTGCGCTCTGCAGCAGAAGAACACTGGTCCTCCAGAGCGCATCAGGTGTCAGACCTGATCCGCTCAAACGCCGCGTTGCAATCCGGTGCTCAGTGCGCGATCAGATATGGATTAATTACACTTCCTGTTGTAATGGGCTCTCAGAGTCGCGTTATAGGCTGTGGAGGCTTGTTGACACGCAAAATCTGCTCCACGAACTGAGCGCACATAGAACTGGACTCAAAATGCGAGGAGGTCTGCATTAAACATCAGCGACAAGTTCCCCCCCCTCCCCCCCTCGCCCCGCCCCGCTTGAGAGCTTCAGAGGGCATGTGAGCACTCATTCACTGAGCTGCAACAGGATGTGAAGCTCGTCAGATCGAGGGATCTCCCATCAGGACCGCGGAAGCGCTGGTCCGCAAAGGTGCGTTCGGGCAGTGGGTTCTGGTACACATGAATGAAATCCGGTTCTGATGATATATAAATTCCTGTAAGAAGACAGCCTCTGAGACCAGATCTGAACTCACAGGGCTGCACGCTCCCTAACAACAGATCAGGATGTTCATGACGGTTATGACTGATCTGTCTGATCATAAAATCTGTAATCCTCCTCAGGACAGTCAGTCACGCGCGCGCGCGCGCGCACACGCGCGCGCGCACGCGCACACACACACACACACACACGCACACACACACACGCACACACACGCACACACACGCACACACACGCACACACACGCACACACGCGCACACGCGCACACGCGCACACGCGCACACGCGCACACGCGCACACGCGCACACGCGCACGCGCACGCGCACGCGCACACGCACACGCACACGCACACACACACACACACACACACACACACACACACACACACACACACACACACACACACACACACACACACACACACACACACACACACACACACACACACACACACGAGTGGGTGAATGAAGGAACTTGAGCATTAAATCCACAGCAGGCGTTGAGGAGGAAAATTCATTTTACTTTTAGACTTCAACTAAGAGTGACTTTGCAAAATGAGGTAAAACTCAATAGTAACGTAATGTGTGCCTGTATTTAATGTGCACTGAGTCAGAAAGTCCCTGAAGGATTAAAGCTCTCAACAGTCATTATAATTAATACCTAAAGTGCTTCCAGTAGATTAAAACAGCACGTGCCAACTCTATATTCATCTTTTATCCTTTAAAACTTTTAGCTTTTAGAACAGAAAAAACTAACTAAAATGATAAATCATCATCTCACTGACATCTCAGAACCAGTAAACACATATGTTGATCTTATTGTAAAATAAGCTGTCAATGTTATTGTTTTTGGTCTTCATTTTGTCAATAAACCTGAAACTTGAAGTTGTATTTATTGATCTTCTCTCCTCTGAGATAACTAAGCCATCACTGGGTTACCTTGTGTAGTAGCACGCTGTGAGAGTGATCCCTGACAGTCCCTCGCCCACCCGGGATCTTCAGCTGTGGGTGAGGGGCATCAGGAGCACCACAGAGGCCCCGGAGCCTGAGGGATGGAGCAGGACATCAACGACCCCGCTAACCAGGAACTGCAGGACAAAGAAAGATGAACCAGGTAGTGTTTCAGATCCTCTCACTCAATCAGAGACGCTTCATGAGACTTTCTTAGCATTTCAAATAAAGATCAGTTCATTTCTGATTCTCAGTATTATTTTGAGCTTTTTAATAACATCCATATTGTAGCAGATGCAAACTTCCCAAACACAACAGTGTGGAGATCATCATTTCTTCTAAATGTATGCTGTGTTTCTGGACTTCTCAAATCTCTACTGCTTCACAAATTTAACACAAACACAACTTTTCAGTACCAGCTGGAGATGCTACAGGATTTTTTTTTAGTCAGACAGAAGTGGACTTTCTAGGACAAACACTGTCCCTGTCCAGGTGTGACCTCGCCTCTTGCCCCGTGACTGATAACACCCTGCGCCACTTATTGGATGAAGTGGTGAAAGATGAATAAACAAATACCAATGTACCTATGGTGACTCCATAGCTTTAACCCGTAAACTCAGTCAGGCATGTTTGGGTGTATTTATAGATTGAAGCTTTTCCCAAACCCCCAGCCTACTGGTCAGGTAAAACTGTTACAAAGCCAACAAGGATGTGTCATGTAGAAAATCTCTGCAGACTATTGAGTTACTTGTTTCAGTCCAGTGAGGCTGTTTGTTTATAACCAACCTGCCACACTGACTAAATTAAAGATTTATCACTACATTCAAAGGGTCTCTAATGACTTATGCATGTGGTGGGAGGCACATGTCATAAACAAGCACATGATCAGTAAACACCTCTGTAAATAGCTCTGAGACTGTTGGGAATGGTCATGTTGTGCGTTTTGAGTTTCAGACAGGAAGGCTGACAGAAGATCTGGGATAAAAAGCAGGGTGTGGGATAGGGCTGAACGATATTAGAAAATGTGTGATAATGGTGTTTGATGCTGAATGAACAAATACTGTATTTGCCCGAATATACGACAATGTTTTTTTCATTGAAAATAATTTCAAAAAACGGGGTCGTCTTATAACCGCGCTCAACTCCACCAGCAGGGGGCGCATGCTTTTTGGTCATGCGGTAGAAGCAGGAAGCAGCTCTAGACCACGAGCGGTCCAGTCTAGCTCTAAGTTACAGGTCCACTGAGGACTAAAACACCTCTCGCTTCGGACCTGCTACCAACTGGTGGTGCTTTCAGCGTGAGTGAACTCGGAGGACACAGTGAGTGACAGACCCCGTTCCTAACTGCGCGTCTCACGTCTCTTTACGGTAATTTCCGTCACACACACACACGCACACAGTCTGAGTGAGAGAGAAAAAGAGAGGGAGGAGGGATTTGAGCCCACTCAGCTCAAAGGCAGAGAGAGAAAGAACTTCACCTGAGCTTTTTTTTATTTTCCAACTGACTAAAATACTGTATGTTTTCAAGGAGAACTTTAATTCCTGATTAATAAGCAAATATTAAAGCAGTCTGTAATTAAGGTATTATTCAGATGGTTTTCTAAAAACTTAACTAAAAAAAGTTTCTTTAAAAAGTGAATTTAGTCTTTTTTTCTGAAGATCAGTCTTGAAAAAGGCGGGTCGTCTAAATAATCGGGGTCGTCCTATATTCGGGCAAATACGGTACTTAAAGGGCCCATGTCATCGTTTTCCGTGTTTTCTGGCTTATTTATCATGTTGCAACGTTGAGTTCTCACCTTAAACCTGCCAGAAAGAGAAAAAAACGGCGTCCATCTGTCTCCTAGTACAGCCAGTGAGAAGCTCTTCAAGATTTCAGACCCAGGTTTCAAACAGTTTTTTTCACTCCAGCCCGCTATGAGGTCATAGTGATCCGGACTTGCTTATATGGTAAATTCTCCGCCCACATGCACGTTCACGACAACTGGAGCGAGGAGAATGCCAGTGCTGCTGCCGCCATTGACCATAGACCGTGTAGTGTTTAGTTTCAGTTTCATTTCTCTTTCACGCGACGACACTGCCCCCTGCTGCAGCATCAGTGTCAGGCTGCCAAATAAGGAGAAACCCAGCAGAACCGGAAGGCGGCGCTTTCTTCTGATCTCTGAGTTCCTCGTTAGGAAATAATGACAGCGTATTTTGAGTTATAATGGTGCAACGCTAATCTAGAGGCATCAAAGATTACACCTGTTTAATATAAAGCGATTTAAATATCGAGTCATGGGCACTTTAAGTATGGCCCTATGAAATCTGTAGTACCCGTTTGTAAAACGTAGTCTCTACTGTAACCCAAATATCTCCAAATGAGAGATGTGCCTTTTTCCCCCCCACAAGGTCAACACTGACATTTCCCTCACTTGTCTTGCTCTCAGCCATTGTGACACTAAGCTAACCGAGTTGTTTGTCATCCAACATCGTCTACTTGGGGTGTAAACAAACAACATAAATGGATCCATCTGACAGGCCAAATATTGGAAGGGCTACATTTGATTGGTCAAACACTTTAAGCTTCCATGTGATTGATACAATGCATTAGCTTAAAAAGAACTGATGTGTAGTACGTATGGAAACATTTAGCCAACCACTAATCACAGTTTCCACCATGTTTTGTGATGCGCCTATCGCACATGCTGATATTGCGATGACAATACATTCTCAGATAGTTTGTGCAGCCCTAGTGTTTGGTCCTTTTTATCAAACGTGGCTGTTAAATTAGTCCACGTTTTGGGTAAAAACGAATACCAATGACTGTTCTTCACTTTCACTGAAACCTTTGAACAATCTCTCATGTGAAACTGCAGTAAGAAGGCTGACAGTTTCTTGGCGAGTTTAAGTTTCCAGGTCATGTTCCATAGAGGAGCATCAGCTCCATGCATCTCTGAGTTCTGTGAGAAGGAAGAGGTGTGCCACCATTTCCCTGCCAACCAGAAAGGTAACTTGAACAACCTGACCTGCACTAGCAGTGGAAAACAAGGCTTGTGATGCCTGACCTCCTTATGTTGCAGCTGTAGCAACAATGAGCTGATGCATTAGAGTGAAGACCAACTTGTTCATTTAGAGACCTACTTTACTCAAGCCAGTCTCTCACAGAGCTGGAACTCCTGGGAACTAGCTGGAGTAAGAAAAATCACTAATATTTGTAATCACGCTGGATAAAACACTTCTGCAAGATGTTTTCTGTGTGGCAATGATTTAGCAGGAACATTTTCTCATCGTGACTCGGTGCACTTGCATCTCCCAAGGTTGTGTTAGGTTCCTTTCACTTTCTGACCCAAGGAGACCTGAGATGAGTCCCAGATGCTGGTGACAACTGACTTTTCCTAAACACATTCAAATTCCAGCAAAATAGCAAGGCTCTGTTACTTATTTCAGGACATCTGAAACAGTTTTATTGATCATTTAGGAGCGGATGCCAGTTTGTCTGCAGCTCGCAAAAAAACCACTGTAAATAAACAAAGCAGAAACATCTTGTTGTGCAGAGGGATGGGTACCTTTCACACTTGAATCGATCCGGTATCAATTCTCGGTGCCTATGAATTGATACCAATTAATGGTACCAATTTTCGATACTTTTTGAGTGTTTAATAATTAAATAAATCGTTTTTTTAATTAAATATATTTATTTCTCAATATACTGTATAACAGTAAGCACCAAAAAACATAATAACATAAAACTATATTTTATCGTAGTGTTGTACAAAATTCTTCCATATGAAAACTTTTAACCAACTGCTTAGTGTTTTCTAAATGATGCAACAATTAAAACCCAGCTCCGTGTCCTCCTAACTTTACCCTCTGGGGGTTACTATGATGAGGAGATTCATGAGTCATTTCTTCTCTCAGATTATTTCCTAACCTACCTGCTGCCCATTTTTTCTTTCCCCCTCCTCACCTCTCCAGTCTTTATGGGACCCTTTAGAACTGAAGTTATGGGAGGGTTTAATCTCCCCTTTAAAAAAGGCTCCAGGGTTTCCCCCAGAAAGTTTGCTAAGCCCAGTGGTAGGGGAGCACGGCCACAGCCACGGCCACGGCCACACACACACGCACGCACGCACGCACGCACGCACACGCACACACACACACATAGAATAGATGTGAACCATTAACAAAGCCCTTTTCTCAGATCCTCCTTTAATTAATAGTACTTTCTGTCTGTAATAATAAAAAAAAACAAAAAAACACTTGTTAAACCTACTCTAATAAACATTTCCAGCATTAACTCTGTGCTTTGTGTAAATAGAGAGTGTCTCTAATACTGACTAACAGAGCAGAAATCATCCAGATTCACTGATGCTGCTCATCTCTTCACCTACAGGTTTTCTAACTGCGGCTGCGCTCCACCTGGCTACTCGGCTCCCGTAGATTTTACAGTGCCTCGTAAAAACGAGGACATAGCAGATAAACTATGGAATGACAGACCGATTAAACGCGGAGTCATTGCTGTTAGATCGCAGCCACGGGACAGTTCTCCCCCGCGCCCTTCTAATGAGAGACACGCTGGAAAGATACGTTCTGCATTAAGCCATCACTTGTGTCCGATGCACGCTGAAGCTACCGCCACCGGCGGCGCTGTGTACACAGATCCTACACATCATTCGGTTCAGATCAGTTCGGATCCCGACTCAACAGATACTGTTGCTCAATAAAATAAAATCTGCGTTTGCTTTTTCTGTCATACGGACTGCAACTATAGACAGGGGTGCACACAAGTTTTCATACCATGTACCCAAGGAGTACCTGGTATGCACGCCGGGGGGGGGGGTCATTTTTTGAATCAGCATTAAGAAAAATAAAAGACAAAAAACTTTGATTTCTATTTATTTTGTAGCAACATTTTTCTGCTCAATCCACAGCATTTAACTCAAGATGTCAGTCCAATGCTTAAATAAAATGTCCGATATAAAAACAAATTAAATGGTGAAAAGACTTCTGATCACCTCTAGTCAGACAGAGCCGCTCACTGTCCACAGCTGCAGCAGGTGAGGAGGGGGGGCGGGGGGGGTGACGATCAAGGTGTTCTGATCGCTCCTGACTGAACACCGTTAGTATTAACGTGCATTAGCTCGGATGAAAGTCCAAAACAACATGTTATCTTAGACCAGTGGTTCCCAAACTTTTTCTTCTGGGTCCCCCTTAATTTTACACATTTTTTCCCGTCCCCCCCCTCCCCCCCTCCCCTCTCACACACACGTGCACACATGCACGCACGCGCCTACACACATACACACACAAACACTGCGAACAGACAAATCTCATTTTCAAACTCCATTACAGGTTATTTCACATCAAACCTTTGAGATTTGAACAAGTAAAAGTAACTGCATTTAACTACATGTTGCAATAAAATAAACTTCTTAAAAACAACAAACTAACCACTTTTACAGCTCAATAGAAACTTTAAAAAATGCCTCAGTGCAAATGAAAATAACAAATGTAAAGGTTTATTTTTACTTAAAAAAATTGTTCTCTCAGTTCTCAGTGACTGGTGTGAGCGGCTTGTTGCTGCAGATCTCCTTTGTGTTGAGTTGTCCTCCAAACAGTGTCCTGTGTGCGATTTGAGAATAAAATAGATAGGGGGGGGGGGTGTCTGTGGAGGTTCGGATCCGGCACTGCGCGTTCAAGGTCGCGTGCGCTCGTTACTGAATCGTCCAGACTCGTGCGCTCCGTCAGTGCGCACGAGGTGCCCAAACGCGTCTTTGCGCATGGGGAGCTTTGCGGTCCGATCACACAGCCCGTGGTCAGATGCTGATTTTAACTACACTTCCTGTTGTGGTGGCTCTGAAGCTCTCATAAGCGTTCAGGCTATGAAGACTGGTTGACTCGCACAAGCTGCGCCAGCATGCAAACACAGAGCTATCCAAACCCATTCACCTCCCCGAGAGGAGTTGTGCATCAGCGCCAGGTTCTCCCCTGAGTGTCTCAATAAAAAAAAAAATTATGTGCACCCCTCATTTCTCTCTCTTTTTCTCATGATCTCATAATAATGAATGTTAATATTATAACCGGTGTTCTGCTGAGTGCACAGCGCTGCACTGCAACCTCGTCACGCCCACCTGCTCTCTGCAGTTCTGAGCGCGCTGCGGTGAATCGGACACACTCAGACATCTCCCCAGAGGGGAGAGATTAGGGGGGACAGCAAAGCAGAGGCAAGGTAAATCTCTCCCATCCACCCCAGATAACCCTGCCTAGCACTCAAAAAATAAATATTTATTTAATTTAAAAAAAAATTTTTTAATTAATAACTGAATAAATCATCCCGCGCCCCCCCTGCTGTTACACCCCCCTAGGGGGCGCGCCCCCCAGTTTGGGAACCACTGTCTTAGACAGAAATAGATTAGTCTTGTTTTTCTATCAGAGAGGAGATCAGCTGACAGATGGTCCGCACGCACGCACGCATCAGAGAATGGATCAGTTAATGATCAATGATCCTTTGTTCTGGTTAACTAAAATGACTGATTCTGATAGAGAGAACTTGATATGTGATGACAAAATGAACGTCTTTCTCAGAGGGGAATTATTTATCAGCTGATTCAGAGCGCGCCACGAGCTGTCGGGTTGGGCATGGGTTAAAACACTCAGGTTAAAACGCACGAGCGCGGATCAGTGAACCGTGTCCCGAACCATAGAGGGCGATCCATACAGATCATGGATCTATTGTGACCCGTTGCACCCCTCCTGGGCATGTGTGAGTTGCGTGCGTGCGGGTCGGATGTCCTGTGATTGTGTGTGTGTTGAAGCGTGCATCCAAGGAGCTCTGCTGCGTAATGGCACTGTGCCACGCGCATTGGAGATGCTGTGAATGTGTGTGTGTCAGAGGTCCTGCTGTGTGTCTCGTAGCTTCATTTATTTATATTTATTTATACATCAGTTTTATATAGCGCTTTTCTAGGTCACTCAAAGACGCTTTACAGAGTTGCATTATTCATTCACACAGTCATTCTCACCGGTGGTGGTAAACTACGACAGACGTCTGTAGCCACAGCTGCCCTGGGGCAGACTGACAGAAGCGAGGCTGCCATTCTGCGCCATCGGCCCTTCTGACCACCACCAACATTCACACACAGTCACACTTACATTCACAAAGGCAAGTTGGGTGAAGTGTCTTGCCCAAGGACACAACGACAATCTAACCCAGCCAGAGCTGGGGATCGAACCGGTGACCCTCCGGTTACCAAACCGGCCACTCTCCCAACTGAGCTAATGCCGCCCCGCTTGAGAGCTTCAGAGGTCATGTGAGCACTCATTCACTGAGCTGCAACAGGATGTGAAGCTCGTCAGATCGAGGGGTCTCCCATCGGGACCGCGCAGCGCTGGTCCACAAAGGCGTGTTCGGTAGTGGGTTCTGGTACGCATGAATGAAATCCGGTTCTCATGAGGACCAGCGTACTGCTTGTGTGCACCCCTGACTATAGAGAAAGAGACGAGTAGAGAGCTGAACCAGCTCACTTTGTTTTAGTTTAAAGCGTTAGCAGCCGCGCTAGCAGCAGTTAGCTTTCCTCTCAGGTACAACTTCTGAGGTTTAGCCTGGCGGGGTCCGATGAAATCCTGGCGAGCCGCCAGGCTTATAAAGCACTGGTATGGCGTTTATTCGGTTCCAAAAGTCGGGCACGCGCATTTTGAGCGCGCGCACAGCACACTGAGCGCGCACACTAAACACCGCACGTGCAAACGGGAGACGCGAGAGGAAAGTTGGGACTTGCGAGTGAAAAATTACATCATGAGAGTGCATTTGTGCACTGAGAGCGAGCACACAGTATCTGTGAGCACTGACAATCAAACACGGCGCGCACGTAAAGCCATCGAGCACACGGCAGTGACGAGCCTGCGCTCGTCTCTCTCACTGCGCGCTCAGTTCATTTTTCTGCTCGCTGTCTGTAGAAGACTTTTGAGACTCTGGAGGCGGGACCTGAGGCTGCTGAGCTGTGTCCTCTGATTGGTCAGTTTATGAACTCTACACCCCCTCCCTCCCTGGTCAGTACTCCGGTCTTAGTGTGGATTTTATAAGAGAAAAGTAGCTTCAAAATATGACTAAAGTTACCACTAGCGACATTAATCATGTTGTACAACTGGAAAGTCCTTCCCCGAGGAGCAGAAGGAGAGATGATTCAAGTTGTATCAATTTACATCGACAACGAGGTAGGTAAACAATGTCCTTAGCTATTAGCTAGCTAGCAGAATCGCTAGCATTCCTAGCCATTTTTAAAACTTTATAATCATTTTTGAAATGATTCAGTGATTATTATTAAAGACTCCACGTCTCTATCATGTTCATGTTAAGGGGATTTGATGATTCTATGCTGGGTTTATTTAAAAACAGCTTGGTGTGCAGTGCACGTTGTGTTGCTGAGCTTCTGACTGCAGATAGCTGCATAGCTAACTGCTAACCCTGCTGTGTGATCATAGCCTAGTGAACTAGACCGTCAGTTCTGCTCTGCAGACTTTCATATATTCACATATATTGTCTGGTTTACAGGCTAGTGTGATCAGTCACTGACAACTGAAAAAACTCAGCTGGTGTGAAGCCTGTTATTAATATGAGCACTGAATGCAACACATCTACTAGCAGCTAGTAGCAGCTAACAGCTATTTTACTGTGATTTAGGAAGAAAAGACTAGTTAATCTAACAACATGCTGTAGGATTTTAAAGTAAATTTGTTGTTAAATAACAGATAAAACCTAAGCCTTATTTTTTATTAAAATCCCAGAAACTGGTTGCAAAGTGATCTATTCTTTTATGATGATTAACAATAATTCAGATGTTTTTCCCAGTGGTGGGAAAGCTTTTATTTTGTTCCCCATTATGATGATCAGTATATATTAAATAGTGAGTAAACTGAGACAGACGGTGATCACGGCAAATACAGGAATTACAGTGATTGATTTTTTTAAATGTAATTATTACATGCAGATTAACATTATTACATCTAATAAATCTGGTCTCAGCTTCCTCATATCTTATATCTTAAAGTTGTGCACTAAATGGTGAATAACTATTGATTTTATTGTGTAGGTTGTCTTTGAGGACCACCCATCAGTGGACACTGCAAAGGCAGAATGTTCCTGTGTGGGGGGAGCCACACTGTAACCATGATGCTGCTGTTATTATGGACTGAGCACTACTCCACCACCACTTCAAGATTCCCCTCCACCCAACTCTTCAAGATGTTTCTCTCTAGTTTTCTCTCCTTACAGGTTCATGAAGCAGTTTCTCAAAGAAGACCAGTCTTGTAGTCATGAATTCCAGTCAGACAATGATGGTTCTCCGATGGTCCAGGTTTCACTGCAGTCTCTTTTAAGGTACTTTTTAGATTCTGTACAGCTTGCATTTTTCAACACCTCAGTGTTTAGTTTACAGATTTTATTGTAACCAAAGTTTTTTTAAGTCATCTGGGTATACAGTACAAAAACCTTAGTAACACCTGTCCACTTTGATCTTGTTTTAGGGCTGCAGCTATCGAATATTTTTGTAATCGAGTACTCTATCGAATCTTTTTTCGATTAATCGAGTACTCTAATAAATTACATGTATGTATATATAAATATACATGAATATACATAAATATAAATATATATGTATGTATGTATGTATAAATTACATGTACAATGTATAAATCTGAGAGAAAATAAAGTATTAAACATTTTTTAAATAAAAAATAGATATAAACCATAAGTGCATTTACTATTATTACTGGTATTTATTGCTTACCTCGGAACTTTCTGTTATGTCACTGTCTTCCCCTCACACACCTTTTTTCAGTCGGACTGAAGAGAAAGAGCTGCAGTCATAGATATCATGGCTGCAGCACCAAGTTAATTCCATACGCAATGCGTGGCTTCGACTAATTGCTGGAATGCCTGTTTTTTGCGGCACAAATCTCATAGCATATGTTTCATTTTGCTCTGTTCCTGTTTACCTTTCCAAAATGCGGCAAAACTTTAGAGTTTTTCGGAATTTTTAACCCGCAACTCGCTACGGTGTTTTGACAGGGAGGGGAGGGGCTCTCTGCTCCTCCGTCTCACCTGTGTCTCCACCCGTGTAGCTGCGCAGGCGGATAAATGACGCATCTTAGTACCAAAGTCGGCACCGTGTTTTTTCGCTACCAGTACCTACCGACATCTTTCAGTCTGTGCCGGTCTAGTACTAGTAGTAAAAGTACGGTCTAGTTGTCCGCCATGGCTTAAGATAAAATTAAGTTACATTCGCTACTCGTGTGTTCATTCAGTGCAGTGTGTATGTGCGCCACTTATTTCGGTCCGGGTGAAACATGACCGTGGGCTATTGCAAAGCCATAAATTAATTAAATATGAATTAAACGAAGCCTCGAGGCAGAGAATTTGCCTCGAGGCTTTTTTGTACTCGAATTATTCGAGGTACTCGAAGAATCGTTTCAGCCCTAGTTTTAGAAGACAGGACACAACATTCAGTTCATCATTAACGTGATAGAGCTTTGACAATATAACTACATTTTATTAAATAAACAGGTTTTTTTTTATACCAATAATTTGTTTACGTGAAGATTTAATTAAAATTTCTACAACAAAAATAATAGAGGATAATTAAATCTATGTTTCTAGTTGAAGCTTTGCTTCGTCTTTCAGTCTTTCTGTCCTTTAGCCCCTTAACGCTGCCATTCCTGAGCCAAGGCTGTAGAATAAAGCTGAACTTTCTAAAGCTGTGAATTAACCTGCATTTATTCTCCTGTTGTGGATGTGTAGAAATAGTTTAAAAGGTTTGTCTTCCCGGGGCATTTAATGCATTAACTACTATTCACAAAATTCTAATCTTTCTTTCAAACACATCATGTTATTAAAATAGTGAATTTTGTGTAATATGTCAAAAAATGATTTCTTATTCTTAAACCTAAAAAGAAGTTGCTTTTTGATAATTGGTGTTGAATCACTCTTAATCAATGTTTACAATTTCAGCTTCTATCTTAGACTCAAAATGAGTCCTGGATAAGGTTTGGATTAGAGGCTAGGCTTAGTGGTAGTGGTTTGGGTTTAGGGTTGGATAATGTTATCAATTAAACACAATCAGGTTTCATCAGGTAACAGCTCTAATTATATTCAGCTTGTTATTGATAAACTGGTTACCCTCAACTGATTAATGTTTTCTTTATTTTTATAAAGCCTGGGCACATCTCCTGTCCTAGGTTTGAGTTTACTATCTGAGAACAGTCATCATAAAAATGAGAACATTTGGTGTGTCTCAAACTTTTACCTAATTTTATATAAAATGAAAAAGAAACTGAATTTATGGATTCAAAGACACTCGTCTATAAGGGGTAGAATACCACATTCTAAAGCAGAGGACATCTCCAGACTCTCTCACACTGCTGTCTGAATAGATGTGGACAAAACACCATAATCGCATGCTCTGTAAGTTTAAGAACAAAACCCATGTTAGAACGTCTGTCCTAATGAACACCTCTAACAAGGGAAGACTTTATTATTTTGACTTCAGTAAAATATAGTGTAAAAAATCTCTCCTCATTTTGGCATTTTATTCCTAATTAAGTTTAATCAAATTGGTGACTTAAAATGTGTTTTTTTCTGTGTAATTATACTAATTATAATAGTAACTATTACAGTAATTATAGTATTGAGCGGATCCCAGTTTATTTCTCAAATTGTCCTATAAACATTATTGCCCTCGTCTCTTATTTACAAACTTTTTTCTCTCAAACTAAATTTGTCATTTGGAACAAATAGGATGTGATTTACAAAATAAATGATTATTTTTTTTAAATTAGTTCAGGAATGACGTCATATTGATAAGTCAATAAGAATATCTTAAAGATGCCAGTGAGCCCCAAACAGTATGTGATTGTTTCCTATGCTCCTCCTACAGGTGATCTGGTGACAGAGCTTCACCCTTCATGTTCTGCTACGCTGCTGCCTCTGCTTCATCCTGACACTTCTGTTGGAACGTTTTCATCTTTAGCCTTCAAATATAAAAGAAGCATTTGCAACGTATTCCTAATAACTGTCACCTGTATGATTCTTGATCAGTGTTATCCAGTAAAGTAATTTCTTGCTAAATTAAAAGATAGATATATTGAAAACGCATGTACTTTTTGTAACATGCATCCAGAGACATCCCTTCATCTGTTTAGGTCCACATGTGAACACAGTGGTAAAATGTGGCGAGGAGTTATTTTGGACAGCAACATTGATGGAAATTGTTCAAAATTTTTAAGGATGTCATTTCATTCATTATAGATGGAAAAAAACGGAACCATTATTACTTTGTATTCAACTTTTTAATATCCAGATTTTATATTAAGAAATGCAAAGTAAATCTAAACCTTTTTCTGTGTCCTCAGAAAGGAAATGCATGATTATATAAAATATCTAACTCCTGTAACAATAAGGCTAACAAGCAGCTACAATATTCTCCAGATATGGTATTTCCTGATAAAATGATTTGACTCTGTGTGTGTACACAAACATTTGTGTATATATTTTTTATTTACTCATGTTATAAAAAAAAACCCTGTCACTGGTTGTTGTTTTTTCATTTCAGAGCAATAAATGTACCGTATTTGCCCGCATATAAGACGAGGTTTTTTTCATTGAAAATAATTTGAAAAAGGGGGGGGTCGTCTTATTATCGCGCCCTAGTTTTTCCGGCGGAGGGCGCAGGCTTTTTGGTCAAAGCGGCAGGAAGCAGCTCAGACCGCGAGCAGTTCCAGAGGTCCGGGCCTGGCCTAGTTCAAAGTTACAGGTTTACTAGTACTGAGGATTAAAATGTCCAGACCCAGCAGGTGTTTTCAGCAGCAGACTGTACAGGTGAGGGCTCGCGTCGCTCGCTCGATTCACACACGCATTCTCCCTCAGAACCTCATCCGTCTCACCGTTCTTTATATGCACCCGACACACACACACCTACACACACACTCCCTCACACATACAGCGGGTTTGTGTGTGTGTGTGTGTCTGCGCAATAATTGCGCAACAGCGGGTTTGTGTGTGCGCGCGATCATGGCGCAACAGTGGGTTTGTGTGTGTGTACGATCATGGCGCAGCTGTGTGTGTGTGTGTCTGTGCATTTTGCCGCAGCAGCGTGTGTGTGTAAACAAGCTTCCCCTACATGAAAACTCCATCTCAGCTCCACAACTGGATGTGAAGTTCATCAGTGTCTGATGATCGCGAAGCTGCACAATCCGACCGTGAAAGCTCCTGTCAGCAAAGGTGCGTTCGGGCAGAGAGATCAGTACGGTGGACTGGTGGACTAGTTGTGTGCACCACTGTTAATAAGAAAATATTAAAGCAGTCTGGAATTATTAGTATCATTAGTTAAATTATTTTCTCAAAATTTCAATAAAATTTGTTTCTTTAAAAAGTGAATTTAGTCTTTTTTTCTGAAGATTGGTCTTGAAAAGGGGGGGTCGTCTTATAATCGGGGTCGTCCTATATTCGGGCAAATACGGTACTTTTATTGTTGTATCCTAACTTAAATAAAGTAAAAAATATATCTGTCTTAGTGCATATTTATTCAGTATCACAAAAAATATTATATATATATATATATATATATATATATATATATATATATATATATACACACACACACACACACACACACAATATTCTCCTGCAGATGCGCGAGCAGAAACAGAAACTGAGCGCGCAGTGAGAGAGACGAGTGCAGGCTCGTCGCTGCCGTGTGCTCGATGGCTTCACGTGCGCGCTGTGTTTGATTGTCAGTGCTCACAGATACTGTGTGCTCGCTCTCAGTGCACAAACATCCTCTCACTATGTCATTTTTCACTCACGAGTTCCAACTTTCCTCTCGCGTCTCCCGTTTGCGCGCGCGGTGTTTAGTGTGCGCGCTCGGTGTGCTGTGCGCGCGCTCAAAATGCGCGTGCCCGACTTTTGGAACCGAATAAACGCCATACACTGGGGGAAACCCTGGGCTCCTCTACAGAAGTAGCAGACAGAGACGTGTTTCAAAATTAAATAATTTATTAAACTAATCTAAAACAGGGGACAAATACATACACAAAATGTCTGCCTATTCGGCAAATCATTAAAGGAACCAGAAGATGAGCCAATACGCACAGTACAGAGTTGATCCCCTCACCCCCGAGCTCCTCCTATTCACAAGACCTGGTGGTCCGCTGAACCGGTCCATGGGCTGATCCAGCTGGATTGCCTACTCTGATTGGCAGCAGCATGTGCTGGTTAGAGATGCACCGATCCAATCTTAAGATTGGTACAGATATAGAAGAAAATTCTAGATCGGGTATCGGTGACAATGGGCCCGATCCATTCCCGATCTATAGGGAGAGATCTATTCAGTCTATTTCTATGTCCTGTGAGTGACGCCGCACGTGGAGTCCCTTAAACTAAGTAAACAAAAAGGAGGCGACATGAAGCAGCTGACTTTGAAGGAGATGAAGGAAAGAGGTGAAAAATTTCCACCTAATAGTGTGAAGGTAACAAAACTCACGGAGGATTCTGTATCATCATGGATGGGCTGTCACGGATAAGAGACTCCAGCTGCTAATGAACTATCTGGAGCTACGCTACGACATGGTGAGCTGAAAATATTTGTCTGAGACTGCTCTCCATAAGTTTACGCCACCACTTCGCCCGTTGTCTGTGGTCAGCTGTGTGGTGAAATCCCGTTGAAAATTTCATAGGTTCAGGCGGCGATTTAAGGTTCGGCTGCGGGTTAGTTTAGCTGTAGCAGCTCCCACTTGTCATAAGCTTAGCGCCACACAGCGCTACATCAAACGGTGTTCTGTCAGCTGCGTTGCACAAACAGTGCAGCACGTAATGAACGGGCTGCTGTCACAGCGTGCTGAGAGTGACGACAGGTTAACAGACACTTAAAATCCTGATCCAAGTGAAACAGACTCACAGCCGAGAGCAGAAACACAATCCTAAAGAAAAACCTACCACTGATGCTTAAGGCTGAGATTGATAAATCAGCTTGATCAATGGGTGGTGAAAACAAGCTGGGACTATCTGATTGTTTTGATTTTGTTTACCAAGCTAGAAAGTGAAGTTGATTAGTGAAGTTTCTTTTATCATGGATGATTAATTTCTGTTTGCACAGTTGCACAAACTTACTGTACAGAGCAGGTTGATGTTTATTTTTAATATTTCCCATCAGCCAGTGCAGCTTTTGTTTTCCCATCAGTTTCAGCTCTTTAATTTATTTGACATTGTATTTGAAATTCCTAATTGTGCTGACTGAGACATTTAAGAGAAGGTTTGTTAAATTCCAGTTTGTTTTTACATTTGACCAAAGTAGTAAAGCTACTGTTCTCAGTTTCAGGTTCTTTATTTTAAAAGGGTTAAGGTGTTCTACCACTAACTGACTGACTGAGCAGGTCAAGTTTTAGTTTTTAATCGTTTTACAAACCATGTGAAGCTGTTGGTTTGTTTAGGATTCCTGTACTGGTGCACAGCTATAAAATAAATGTTTATTCTGCACATTTGTCTATTTTATGTTTTTTTAAAATGGGAAAAAATATGTTGCTCCTCAAAAAAAAAAAGAATATCCCAGTTTTTTTCCCACATGGTGAGAAATAGTTCATTAGATACAACTGCGTGGTTTTTCTGTATCGGTATCGACCGATACTAAACCTCTGATATCTGGATCGGATCGGAAGTGAAAAAATGTGGATCGGTGCATCCCTAGTGCTGGTCTGGTTCTAATGATCCGACACGGGCACACACACACACACTCAGCTGCTCCTCTCTCAGATGTGTGCGCGCAACTCCTCCCGAGTCGGGGCTCCGACACACACACACACACACACACACGCAGCGACTGCAACGCACACAATTGTAACACGTCCAAAACATGCACACACCTAGTGCTGGTGACGTGCGCACATCATCAGCGGCAGCTTATCAGGCTTAAGCCTAATTTATGCTTCTGCGTCGGCTGCGCAAGTGAGAGACGCAGACGTATTGACGTAGGCGTTTTGCCTTCAGACTTCTGCGTTTGCTGCGGGCTGTTGCAAAGCAATTCCCTGCCAGAACAACAGGGGCCATAGCACTGGGAGCAGTACATTCACGTCGCTGATACCATTTCCAGTGGAGCATTTGAATAACATTAAATGCACATTTTAAAACAGTTTTACAGCAATCATTCATTTCACAGAACTGTATTAAGTGCAACCTGTCGGAAGCAGCATCTTAAAGGGGTCAGTCATCTCTAGACTACTTTGTTTTTGCTCCTGAAACGTGGTATCTTTTGGTCTGCACAAGTGCATCAATATCAGGTGTCATGTCCTGACTACCTGTCCCCTACCTTTCACCTCACAGAATGGCAAGGCTTGCCAAGGATACACGTTTATTTTGGTCAGAAAGTTCATCCAGGGCCGAGTCATGTTCAGCTTCAGAGCACCACAGCAGCTCTCTGATAATAGAGCTAAGTGTCAGAAGCAGCAGGGAAAGACAGGGTTCATCAAAGCCTGGTACAGTGTTGGAATAGGATTTGTGAACTCTGAGTGATTAAACCCTACACTTTGAGCTGCACAGTTTATGCCCAGCAACGTAATGCGACCGGACGCGCGTGTCAAGGTGTTTTGAGGAGGAGCCGTTGGACATTATATTCAAAAACTGCTCTCATGATGAAATAATCCACTAAGTCAGAAGGTCACCCTAAAAACAGAATGAGCTGCAAACTGAAGCTCCACCTGATGAATGATACAGAGTCCCAGTGTGAAAGGCCAAGCACATTCACGAGCTTGGGGTGAGGATTTATTCATCTGTGCGTTGCAGTGAGACTCAGAGACCCAATTCTGGTGGGGGTGGGGGTGTTTAAAAGACAAACGCTTCCACTGCCGGTTTGCCATTTCTGAGCCCCAAGATGTTATGAGAACTGAGTCATATGAATTGTTTAGGAGCATAAACGGCTCGGGTAACTGCTGAGCAGAGTTTTGGCAGAAAGTCAAAAAATACAAAGCTCAAACAAAACAGGAAGCCTTTCTACAAGAGGGCACTCAAAACCCAACCTCTAATGCTCCCGTTATCACATTAGTCATGGAAACATAGAAATAGACCAATTCAAACTAAATGTAAAAAAAATCTTTAGGTTAAAGCATAGCAAACTCTTTTCCGTTTGAAAGAAAATAAACATGAGCCCTCAGATCTTCTGCACCCCGGGGATGTCTGCAGACTAGCGTGATGGAAAGGGCATCAAGACAGAAACAGGAAGAGCACACGTGCTCTGCAACCTGAGTGCTGACAGGACATAGTCCTGTCAACACACACACACACACACACACACACACACACACACACACACCTTGGTTGAAGTGTTCACAGTGGCTACAGGTGGGTCTGTAATGTTATGGCACTATTTTATGTCAGGAATGCTTTTTTTTTTTTTCTTTGAATGACCGGAAATTAGCTTGAGATGCAGTGGTGCTCATGTTGTTGTGTTCAGAATGTGCTAACGTGTTGCTAGAGTTGAGTTAGGACAATAAAGAAGTTGTAATGAACAACCGGTGTTGCTTTATCCAGCATAACACTACAGGTTCCACACCCGAACTGCTTCTTGAAAGACGAACGCGATGAACTCACAACAAACTCCAGAGGAAAGGCGCTGCAGTGGTTCGGCCCGGACGCAATGCTAGTTCCATCCTGACTGAACCTGCTCGTCTCCCCTCACTTGCACTATACCGACCGGAGCGGATTGTCGAACATCTGTTGGAAAAGTGAGCGCTGCATAGCTGCATGCTGTAAGAGGAGCGCTTGATTTGCCACTCGGAACAGCCGCCCGCGAGGGAGGAGCTAATAATCGGCTCAGTCAGTTTTAATGATCGTGTAAAACCCAGATCGTAATCACGATTAAAATTAAATTAATTGAGCAGCCCTAGCATGAAGTTTATTTTTAACTCTGCATTTCTGAATCAAAGTCTCAGGACCTCTGCAGCCAAAGCAAACAGTCATATCTGAATAGAGTCTGCAACATGAGGAACTCAAAAAAATTATGCAACAATAATAATAACAGAAGGTTTTTGTCTAAATTTTAAGATATTTTTAAAAGTGGAACAGACTTGTAGTTCAAACATTCTGCCAATCAAATAATACAATTAACTAGGGTTGCACAATCAATCGTTAAAAAATTGTGATCTCAATTCATACTTGTATGTGATCTCATTTCCAAATGACAATGATTCTTTAAAAAGACAACGATTGTACCACATTTGATCTGGGACCTATTCTGCATGAAAACAAGCGCTCCCTCTTTCTCTCTCAAATGACAAAGTTCAAAATTGTTGTTAAAATTATTCAAAGGTTGTGTAATTAGTAGAAGACAAGAGAGACATTTGTTGTTTTTATGTTCAGTGTCAGCTGTTATAAAGTTGATATGCAGGTAATAAGTAAAATAAATATTGTTATTGGAAAAATTTGTGAGAGAATCGTGATCTCAATTCTAAGCAAAAAAAATCGTGCTTCTCATTTTATCCAGAATCGTGCAGCCCTACAATTAACATTAAATTTTGATATATTTCACCATTTTTGTACCGGGTGTCACACTAAAACAAATTAAAACAAACCTTTGTGAGTAATGCTGGAGTCATTCTATAGCATACACACACACTTATAAATACACTGAAGGTCAAAGAGTTAAAAGGAGAGGCATTGCTATGCTGACCATCACTTTAAGACAGGTCTGCAATTAATCATGTCTATTTGGTCAAAATAACTTGACATTTTGTACAACATCCTTTGTCTTCAAGTATCTTCTAATGTCCAACCAATGGTTCAAAAGATGATAAAAGGGTGACAGAGGAAGGAAATCAATAGTCTGAGATGTGGAAATATGAAAGTGAAAATTGGTTATTTAAAAAGTTTCAATAACCTGATTTAAATATTTTACAGTCCATACTGCTCTAAAGCAACTTTCTGTGTGCCAGAGGCTAAACCAGTAACAGCTCATGTTGTCCAGATGTCCACTCAAACTGGCTGCAACATTCAATTTCTTCACGGAAAATTTAATCCAGGGCCTCCCAGCAACCACTGAGGAGACCCATCTGTCAGTCAGTTAAAGGTGCACCTAGTGGCACTCAGGTATCTGTAGATAATTTACCCTCCACCCAGCAGATTTCACTGGTGCCTGAGAGGTGAACCAGTAGAAAGAACTGGGTTATGTAACTGAGCTGATGTAGGCCAATAGCTGCCTTCTGCTGATGGCCGTGGTGCTAATATAGTCTCTGCTGTAGCTCACAACATCAATACACATGCACACATACACACACGCAGGTCAGATGATAGACAAATACAGAACAAAGAAAGGTCTCAGGGCTGTACATATATGTCGCACGTGCGATGGAAAAAACAGTCTGTGCGATAAACTATTTTTAGACGTAGCTTGTGCGATCAGGGTTTCCTCTACATGTAATTGATCGTGGCACACCCCCACACCTTCAGAATTAACTTAAAAATATCGACTTTAAAACAATGTCAGGTGGCCTCAGCGGGTCTCCAACCTAGCGCTAGAACGCACACGCCAGCCCAGAGCATCTTGCCCGCTGGCTCGCCCACGTCCTCCGTCTTCATTTTGGTCATCCGACCAGAGCCTTTCTGCATTTTGACCAGAGGCCCGCAGCCTGGAGACGACCACGATGTAAACCCCACACCCGATGGTTCGATGTTGTTGCGGGCGACCTCCAACAATCCGGAGTTGCCATGGCGCAGCTGGCACAAGATCGCCAGAACTGGAAGCAACTGGTTCACTTAATAGGCTCAACGCACTGGTGCGGGACGATACCCGACCTATCACAGCAGCTGTGATGATGATGATGAAACAATGTAAAGCATATTAAATATATATAGCCTATATTTGCACACTTGTATGGATTAAAGTTCTGCGTCATGTCGACTGGCGAGTCTAGCGACGGAGTTCCATCAATTCTAGCTGTTCGGAAAAAAACTCTTTGACTCTGAAAGTGTCCCTGTGCTTCAGACACACATTAAACAAGAGGAACTAATAAATCTGAATGGGTCACACTGATATCTGTTAACGAGTCCACTGTCCGAGTCAGGGGGAGACGAGGCTTCACACCGGAGTCTGACCCCGCTGAACGCAGTTCAGCCCCAGGGGCGTATCTAGAATTTTTTCTTGGGGGGTCCAGGCAGGGGCAAAGACTGAAGAAGGGTGGCTCACTAACAGGTCATTGTATTTAAATGCTCTGCAGTCTTGGACTGCAATGGACAGCAGACCTAAGTTTTAATAACTTATTTATTTACTGAAGTAAAACACATGGATCTGTTTGACAAGAGCTATGCAGCAGATTCAGAATCAGTAGGAGACAAATGAACATTTTAAACACCAAGGTCTCACTGTACGCCATCAAAAACAGTCTGCCTGTTTATGTGCAAAATTACTATAAAGTAAAATTATAACAGTTTCTGCATATTAATAAATCAAAGATTATAACAGCTGAAAACATCTGTTTTTGTGGTTTTTAGCAAAGTGTTCCACAAAACTATATGAACAAACTGATTGACAGCTCTGGTGGGCGTGGCCAGGCAGGATGGCCAATCCAATTTCAAGGGTGGCCAGTGACACCCCCCTGCCAGAACTGTATTGAAGCACCAAAAATGATCAAATCAGATAACTCAACAACCACACATCACTATACCGGTATATGCATGCAAACTAAAACACTATTTGCACACATTTCTCAGCACACTCACACTTTGAACACATCTACACTAATTTGAATGAATAAATGTTATTTTTTAAATTACTCTGACATATAAACATGTTTGAAGATGTTTCTTGTTATTGTGTTTTCACTATAAGCACTTTGTCAGTGTGTTAAAAATGATACGTACTAATTTTGGCTATTAGCTGAATTTTTATGCTGGTGCTACAACTTTTTGTTCTGTGCTACAAAATCTGCAACCTTTGTAGCACCGGTGCTATGAGCTAAAAAAGTTAACGTACAGCCCTGGGTCTTTGTTATAGTGCAGAGGCCTGTGGGCTCAGCCAACCTGAGAGCCACTTATTGTGGCCCCAAGCTGCAACCTGGACCCCTGACTTGTTGGGAAATTTTCTTTGTGGTCATTTGGGATTTGCATTTGAATAGATGACTAATTTAGTGCTCTTAAAAACAGTTAAGTAATTACCTAAAAACTACTTTAACATTCCTTCTTACATAAAAATGTGTTTCTACCACAGATTACAGCAGCCGAAACCCTGTAGGGAATTCAGTCATGCAATAACACACAACACCCCAGTGTATGGTCACTAGAACACTACCACTCAGTGAAAACTAATAGATAATGTGGATGTACCAACAACTTTTCCACTAAAGTATTTATAGACAGAAACACCTGCCTCAACATGCTCCATGTCACTAGTTATTTTACCACAAAACCAGAAACAATACAACAACAGTCAGAACCAGAAACAATACAACAACAGTCAGAACCAGAAACAATACAACAACAGTCAGAACCAGAAACAATACAACAACAGTCAGAACCAGAAACAATACAACAACAGTCAGAACCAGAAACAATACAACGACAGTCAGAACCAGAAACAATACAACGACAGTCAAAACCAGAAACAATACGACAGTCAAAACCAGAAACAATACAACGACAGTCAGAACCAGAAACAATACAACGACAGTCAGAACCAGAAACAATACAACGACAGTCAAAACCAGAAACAATACAACGACAGTCAGAACCAGAAACAATACGACAGTCAAAACCAGAAACAATACAACGACAGTCAGAACCAGAAACAATACAACGACAGTCAGAACCAGAAACAATACAACGACAGTCAGAACCAGAAACAATACAACGACAGTCAGAACCAGAAACAATACAACAACAGTCAGAACCAGAAACAATACAACGACAGTCAGAACCAGAAACAATACAACAACAGTCACAACTCAGGAGGTTAATTGTTTAACTATTACTACAGTCCTGCAAATCATGGCCCAACCTATCAATAATAATAAACTGATACTGGTATCTAAATAAATAAAAAATAAACTTTTACATTTACAATCATATGAGCTCTTAACAAAAACCTTTTACGTTCATGACATAATAATAAATCCGCTTTCTACAGGTGGTTCAAAATCCTAATTAAAGGTCAATATAAATGCCTTTGTGTAAAGGTTAAACATGTGCATTTGTTCCGCTCTAGAAAACACAGTCGTCTAGTGGTAGCAAAACAAAAGAAGAAAACTAAAGAGATGCAACTTCCAGGACCTGCAACTATGACCTGTACGTGTCTGATCACCATTATAAACTCATAAAAGCGATCTCGCACTTTTAGTGAGTAGTTCTGGTGCAGAATAAAGAATATCAGTGAGTTCTTTCGCGTTTCGTCCGCTTGTAAACACCAACCTATCAGCTCCTTTAACTTATTGTTTACGAACAGCGCCTCTTTGCTAATATTTCTCGATCTTTCGCTGTTTTCCTGCTACTTGAACCAGCTACGAGCTCACTGCTTTCACAATATCCTCACAAGATCAGACAAACTCTGCCGTCAGGTCCAGGAACCTCCAGCTAGAAGCTTCTATTTTCTTTTTCAGTAAAAACACGAACACGTCTCCTACCTTTCCTCTGTGTTCAGCATGATAGCTTCGATGAAACTCGTCTATTTCGGTCCTTCTTGGTAAATAAAAGTATTAAAGCTCAACCAGAAGTCCTGAGAAATGTAACCATCCGTTAGTTGAAACACAACCTGTCTAGTTAGTGTCTAATTCGCTTTTTAATGCGAGAGCCTGACTTCATAACACCGACCAACTCGGTATGATGCGGCTTCCAGCTACAGCGCACCAGCTTTTATAGCCAGCAAGGCATCATGGGTAATTTCTTTCTCAGGCAGGTTTTTTCTCTATCAGCAAATCAACAACAAAAATAAATGTGTTTTCCTTATTAATAATATATGTCAATAATAATATGTCAATAAAGAAGCTCATGTTAATAGATATGATTCATACTTCACTAGAATAATAGATAAATTAAAATTTGTTTTTCTTGGGACAAAAATAGACAGAAATTAAGGCTGGTTGGAACTTTTGAAGACTTTTGATATTTTATACAGCAAAAAACTCTAAAGTTCAATACAGCCATAAAGTTTAGAGTTATATATTGACTATATTTAATTATGATAATAATAATAATAAGAAGAAGAAGAAGAAGAAGAAGAAGAAGAAGAAGAAGAAGAAGAAGAAGAAGAAGAAGGAGAAGGAGAAGAAGAACTGACTATATTTAATATATTAATATAGCATTTGATCTATATTGTCAGTTTAATATTTTACTGAAGTGATATAAATAATTCATTTTGCTTTATTACTGATTTTGCGATGAGGTGCAGAACCATTGTTACTTTATAATGTTTTAGAAGAGGTTCAAAGCGCTCTAGTGACGATGATCTGTCTGAACTATAATGAATCTCAGATGAAAACCTGATGAAGGTATCTGGAAGTTAAATTAACTTCTCAGTTTGATCTTTGATGACTTGTTAACCCGCTACTACTCTAACCAGCAGGCCAACCTCTTGAGAACATTTTAATCCCTTTTTTATTAAGGCAGCATTAAACTTATCTGGAAAAATCATACTAAACTAAAAAGGTTTGTTAAAATGTGGAATGTTAGGATAAAGATATTCAAACCTTACATTACTGATATTACCTTAATATTAATATTTTTACAATATTACTATATTGCATTAAATTATAACCTATATTCCCCCAAATGAATAAGAAAATGCTAAATAATCAGCTATTTCTTGTTTTTTGTGGAAGCTGAAGAGTGTTAAACTGATGTGTTGTTGTTGTTGTTGTTGTGTTTAAACCTTTAACATAAGTTTGGGCTTTCTGGTTTTGTTCGAATAAATACACTTTTCAAAACAGTTCTGAAGAGTGTTGGAGATTATAGAGAGGTTCTCAGTTAGATTTGACCTCTTTAGAGTGTTTTATGTTTTCCTAGTGTCCTTATCACTTTAAGGATTGTTACAAGGAATCATCTGAAAAGTTCCATGGAAAATAATTGGAGGAAGACATTTCCTCATCAGCACCATCAACAGAAAAGACATGTGACCATTCTGAGTGTGAAACAATGTATTCAAGCAGATCCAATCGGGATGTGTTGCACTTTATGCCCACAACATCTGCTGACTGAGAACATTTGAAAACAACTTTTGTCTTCAGATAAAGGATTTGAGTTTTATTGTATGCACATCACTTCAGCTCCTATCTGTAGGAGTTTCTCTGATATTTGAAATATTACATTAAAGGGATGTTATTTACCTACAGAAAGGACCACACCCACTGGTGACATCACTCAAGGTGGGCAGCGCCTCTAGAAATAGGAAGTAGTCCTCTGACCAGATTAATACTCGTGGCTAGAATGATCAGCTGCAGATCTAAAGTCCCGCAGTACAAGAGGGAAGGCGGATGTAGCAGGTCCAATAATGAAAATTAAACTTACCTGCCTACCTTTTTCTTAGAAGTTTCAGTGTCCATATAAACAGCATCATGTCAGATACTACAGATCTGTTCTGTGGGGTACCCCAAGGCTCTGTTCTGGGTCCACTCCTGTTTTTACTATATATCCATCCTCTTGGACAGATCATTAATAGATGTCACAATGTCTCCTACCACCTTTATGCAGATGACATTCAGCTGTACTGCTCCTTCAAGGACTCAGAGTTCTACAAACTGTCTGAACTACTGGAGTGTCTGTCAGCTATTACTAACTGGTTAGAAAAGAACTTCCTTCAGTTAAACCCTGAAAAGACTGAATGTCTGATTGTTGCCCCTGATAGGATGGTCCCTCTGATCAGTCAACAGATTGGACATTTAAGTTCTGCTGTAAAGTCAAACCTGAGGAATCTGGGTGTTATTTTCGACCAATCAATGTCTCTTGAAGGTCACTCAAAACAGCTGGTCAGAAACTGTTTTTATCATCTGAGAAATATTTCCAAACCGAGAAAGTTGGTGTCAAAACCTGAACTGGAAATGGTTCTTCATGCTTTGATCTCCTCCCGTCTAGATTACTGTAACACACTTTTCACATGTTTGAACCAAAAAGCCCTTTATGGCCTTCAGCTGGTCCAGAACTCTGCAGCGAGGCTCCTCACTGGAGCAAACAGAAAAGATGACATCACTCCTATTCTGAAGTCTCTGCACTGGTTACCTGTTAAATGTAGAGTTCATTTTAAAATCCTGACTCTAACTTTCAGGGCCCTACATGGTCAAGCTCCTCTTGATGTTACTGAACTGATAAAGCCGTACGCTCCAACCCGAGCTCTCAGGTCCACAGACCAGAATCTCCTAACAGTTCCAAGGACCAGATTTAAAAGTCGAGGTGATCGCTCCTTCCAGTCTGTTGCACCGCGACTTTGGAATGACCTTCCTTTAGTTTGACGCTGTATAGACAGTCTGGACTCCTTTAAAAAGCAGCTGAAGACCCAATTATTCAAAACTGCTTTTAAATAACTCTTTTGTGTTCTCTTGTTGTTGTTTAATGATTTTGATTTGTAATGATATTTTGTTTGTTTAATTGATTTTATTTGTTTTATCATGTTTGATTCTGTTTTCTGTGAAGCACTTTGTGATTTTTTCTGTGAAAGGTGCTATATAAATAAACTTTACTTACTTACTTACTTACTTACTTACTTACTTACTTACTTACTTACTTACTTACTTACTTACTTACTTACTTACCTACAGTGCAAGCCTCTGATTGGCCTGGTGTGCGTGAAGTGATGTCACAGAATTGCGCCAATACCGAACAACTTTCGTCTATCGTCAGTTCCTAGTGTTTTTCCAAATGACCACGGAAGATGTGTTCTCAGAATAATTCTCCAAAGAATCTACCATGAAGCAACAAAGAGGTTAAAACCTCCTGCTGGCAGAGGAATGAATCCAGCGCGAACTGGATGAGTAAGAAACGTCCATGTTTAGTCACTTCCTAAGAAGGCTGTGTGAACACAACCTGGACGTGTGGACAGTAAAAACTGATCATGTATAGATGCCTAAGTGTGGTGAATTAACTAACAATCTAATTTAATCTAAATATGTTTTTAAGGCTCTGAGCTAAAGGATAATGACACATCAGGAGCAGGACTCCAAGTCTGTTGATCCTGTTTTAGTTGAACACCCACCAGTCATTAGCTGAGATCAACACCCTCATGACATTGACCTCTTCCTCTCTGACAAAAACACTGTCACAATACAAACATCAGAATGGGAGATTTGTTTTTAAAACGTTCTAGTTTTACTTCAGAAAATGAGCATAAAGCCCTCCTCTCCCCCTGAAATCCCCGTCTGTCCTTGACAGTGTTCATCTTGGCTCAGGCTCTCAGCGTGGATCCCAACATGGACTCAGTTATGTAAGGAGCAGAGCCCCAGCACCAAACAGATTATTGGATTAGTAACAAGATAGCAGCCGGTCTACTTGATCCTGGCATCATATCAGGTCTGCTTTGCCTTGGTGAGTGAAGGTCACAAAGGTCATCACCCCCCTCCTGCCTTCATGGAACAGCACCTCTGTGATGTAACAGAAGCCCAGTAGGTGCTGCGTGAATCACAGTGAGGAGCTACTCTGTTGTCTGGTTAAACGTCTTATTTAAGGCCTCTTGCAGATCTCACACCTCAGAGGGTTCTGTGTGATTTATCGCCCTCTACACTATGAGTGATGCAGACTCACTGATGTCAGGTGAGTTCTTTTCTCCAAAGAAACCACAATATTTAATCAACCGTGCTGAAGTGGAAGCACAAAAAGAGAAATCCTCGACCGATCGATCTGTGGTTTTAGTTTGATGGCGTTCATGACGCACAGTTGAATAAACATTGTTCAACCGAAACAAACTAAAAAAAGTCTAACAGGTAATATTCCAATGCAGCAGGATGGTTTTTTAAGCAAGAAATCTTTTAAACACCTGAAAATAATTGTTAATTTATCACTGATCTGCAGCAGTGTCTCTTCTGATCTGACTAGCCATGAGTTATGCTCCGATCAGAGGACTACTTCCTGTTTCTATAGACTCCACCCACTATGAGTGATGTCACCAGAGCGTGTGGTCCTGACTGTAGATGAATAACCGACAGAAGCTTCTAATATTTAAACATCTTTTCATGGCTGAGACAAAACGATACATCTTCCAGTAAAGTCATTGAACGGCTCAAAGCTGCTGACCTTTATTGGTCTGTTGTCAACAGCTTTCCAGCAGCAGCTGAAACCTAAACTGAATCTCAGGTGAACACGGAGCATCTTAGCTTTCAGGACAAACCGTCCCCCGCTGCTCTTCAGAAGCAGAGCCTCACACCAAGGGGCTGGCTGAAAAACAAAACATCCCTCTCATTTCAGCGCGTGGCGCTGACGCTGTTGAGACCAGCTGACCTGGAGCTTCAGACTGCACACAGAGAGCAGACTGTGTGAACGGCACCTGACACTTTATATGGGCTCTGCTTGGAGGATGAAATATTCAGCAGCAGCTCGGTGGAGAAAACCATCCTGATAAGAGGAGGTTCTTCCTGCTTAACTCATCAGACTGAAGCTGTGAACTCACTACTGCTCATTCAGTGAATATTCCTTAGAGGTTTCTTGTTCAGTTGCCTTTAACCTTTGCTTCATGCAGACATTTTGATGAATAAAATTCTGCATATTAATAACAAAAACGTATTAATTCAATCAGCACATTGTTGGGAGGGAAAATAACCAATTGGTCTTCAGCTTTCATGGTGCATCTCATTAAAGGGTTTATTTACTTGTGGTACTCCTACCTAAATCTCAGTGTTTTAGCCTGCGTTTGTTTGTCTGTTAGTAAAACATCTTCTGAACCATTGGTTGGATTTGAATGAATCTCTCAGAATGTAATGATTGGATGAACATCTACAGCTGATAAATTATTGGAGTCAACCTGAATCAAAATGGCCTCAAACAAACAAAACATGCATCTGTGTTATAAAAGTGGAGCAAAAGTTTGATGTGGCAGTAGCTGAGAGTCACTTTCAAAACAAGCCAACAGATCGCTCCAAGTCTTGCAATGTTACATGAGACTGCATCATCATGTTACTGTGACTTGAACAGAGAGACTAGAACTGTCATGACTCTAAAATGAGATCTCAGTTTAAAACTCTGACATGATGGGTGGGGGGGGGGGGTCCATCCTTTAAAGAGGATTTAAAATATAATTACTGTTTCTGTTGCTAAACTTTCTCTTTAGTTCTGGACCACCTGTGTAAAAACAATAACCTCTATTCTATTCTATTCTATTCTATTCTATTCTATTCTATTCTATTCTATTCTAATCTATTCTAATCTATTCTATTCTATTCTATTCTATTCTAATCTATTCTATTCTATTCTATTCTAATCTAATCTATTCTATTCTATTCTATTCTATTCTATTCTATTCTAATCTATTCTATTCTATTCTATTCTATTCTATTCTATTCTATTCTATTCTATTCTATTCTAATCTATTCTATTCTATTCTATTCTATTCTAATCTATTCTATTCTATTCTATTCTAATCTATTCTATTCTATTCTATTCTATTCTATTCTAATCTAATCTAATCTATTCTATTCTAATCTATTCTATTCTAATCAATTATATTCTAATCAATTCTATTCTAATCTATTCTATTCTATTCTATTCTATTCTAATCTATTCTAATCTATTCTAATCTATTCTAATCTATTCTATTCTATTCTATTCTATTCTAATCTATTCTAATCTATTCTATTCTATTCTATTCTAATCTATTCTATTCTATTCTACTCTATTCTATTCTATTCTATTCTATTCTAATCTATTCTAATCTATTCTAATCTATTCTAATCTATTCTATTCTATTCTATTCTAATCTATTCTATTCTATTCTATTCTAATCTATTCTATTCTATTCTATTCTAATCTATTCTATTCTATTCTATTCTATTCTATTCTATCCTATTCTATTCTAATCTATTCTGTTCTATTCTATTCTATTCTATTCTTTTCTATTCTATTCTATTCTAATCTATTCTATTCTATTCTATTCTATTCTAATCTATTCTATTCTATTCTATTCTAATCTATTCTATTCTATTCTATTCTATTTCAATCTAATCTATTCTATACTAATCTATTCTATTCTATTCTAATCTAATCTAATCTATTCTATTCTATTCTATTCTATTCTATTCTATTCTATTCTATGCTATTCTATTCTATTCTATTTCAATCTAATCTATTCTATACTAATCTATTCTATTCTATTCTAATCTAATCTATTCTATTCTATTCTATTCTATTCTATTCTATTCTATTCTATTCTATTCTAATCTATTCTAATCTATTCTATTCTGTTCTATTCTATTCTATTCTATTCTAATCAATTCTATTCTATTTTATTCTAATCTATTCTATTCAATTCTTCTAATCTATTCTATTCTAATCTATTCTATTCTATTCTATTCTAATTATTCTATTCTATTCTAATCTATTCTATTCTATTCTATTCTAATCTAATCTATTCTATTCTATTCTATTCTATTCTATTCTATTCTATTCTAATCTATTCTAATCTATTCTAATCTATTCTATTCTATTCTATTCTAATTATTCTATTCTATTCTAATCTATTCTATTCTAATTATTCTATTCTATTCTATTCTATTATATTATATTCTAATCTATTCTATTCTTTTCTATTCTATTCTATTCTAATCTATTCTATTCTAATTTATTCTATTCTATTCTATTCTATTCTATTCTATTCTATTCTAATTATTCTATTCTATACTATTCTATTCTATTCTAATCTATTCTATTCTAATCTATTCTATTCTATTCTATTCTATTCTATTCTATTCTATTCTATTCTATGTTATTCTATTCTATTCTATTCTAATTATTCTATTCTATTCTATTCTATTCTATTCTATTCTATTCTAATCTAATCTAATCTAATCTATTCTATTCTATTCTAATCTATTCTAATCAATTCTAATTATTCTATTCTATTCTATTCTATTCTATTATAATATTCTATTCTATTCTATTCTAATTATTCTATTCTATTCTATTCTATTCTAATCTATTCTATTCTATTCTAATCTATTCTATTCGAATCTATTCTATTCTATTCTATTCTAATCTATTCTATTCTAATTATTCTATTCTATTCTATTCTAATCTAATCTATTCTATTCTATTCTATTCTATTCTAATCTATTCTATTCTAATCTATTCTATTCTATTCTATTCTAATTTATTCTATTCTATTATATTCTATTCTACTCTATTCTATTCTATTCTAATCTATTCTATTCTATTCTAATCTATTCTATTCTAATCTATTCTATTCTAATCTATTCTATTCTATTCTATTCTAATATATTCTATTCTATTCTATTCTAATCTAATCTAATCTAATCTAATCTAATCTATTCTATTCTATTCTATTCTTTTCTAATCTATTCTAATCGATTCTATTCTAATATATTCTATTCTATTCTATTCTATTCTAATCTATTCTATTCTATTCTATTCTAATCTATTCTATTCTATTCTATTCTAATCTATTCTATTCTATTCTAATCTATTCTATTCTATTCTATTCTATTCTATTCTATTCTATTCTATTCTAATCTATTCTATTCTATTCTATTTCAATCTAATCTATTCTAATCTATTCTATTCTATTCTAATCTATTCTATTCTATTCTAATCTATTCTATTCTAATCTATTCTATTCTATTCTATTCTATTCTAATCTATTCTATTCTGTTCTATTCTATTCTATTCTATTCTATTCTATTCTATTCTATTCTATTTCAATCTAATCTATTCTATTCTAATCTATTCTATTCTATTCTAATCTATTCTATTCTATTCTAATCTATTCTATTCTATTCTAATCTATTCTATTCTATTCTGTTCTATTCTATTCTTTTCTATTCTATTCTATTCTATTCTATTCTATTCTAATCTATTCTATTCTATTCTAATCTATTCTATTCTATTCTAATCTATTCTATTCTAATCTATTCTATTCTATGCTATTCTAATCTATTCTATTCTATTCTATTCTAATCTATTCTATTCTATTCTAATCTATTCTATTCTATTCTATTCTATTCTAATCTAATCTAATCTAATCTAATCTAATCTATTCTATTCTAATCTATTCTATTCTATTCTAATCTAATCTATTCTATTCTATTCTATTCTAATCTTTTCTATTCTATTCTATTCTTTTCTTTTCTATTCTTTTCTAATCTATTCTATTCTATTCTATTCTATTCTATTCCATTCTATTCTATTCTATTCTATTCTATTCTATTCTAATCTATTCTATTCTAATCTATTCTATTCTATTCTATTCTATTTCAATCTAATCTATTCTAATCTATTCTATTCTATTCTATTCTATTCTATTCTAATCTAATCTATTCTATTCTATTCTAATCTATTCTATTCTATTCTATTCTAATCTATTCTATTCTATTCTAATCTATTCTATTCTATTCTAATCTATTCTATTCTATTGTATTCTATTCTAATCTATTCTATTCTATTCTATTCTATTCTAATCTATTCTATTCTATTCTAATCTATTCTATTCTATTCTATTCTATTCTATTCTATTCTATTCTATTCTAATCTATTCTATTCTATTCTAATCTATTCTATTCTATTCTATTCTATTCTATTCTATTCTATTCTAATCTAATCTATTCTATTCTATTCTAATCTATTCTATTCTATTCTATTCTATTCTATTATTTTCTATTCTATTCTATTCTAATCTATTCTATTCTATTCTAATCTATTCTATTCTATTCTAATCTATTCTATTCTAATCAATTCTATTCTAATCAATTCTATTCTAATCTATTCTATTCTATTCTATTCTAATCTATTCTATTCTATTCTATTCTATTCTAATCTATTCGAATCTTTTCTAATCTATTCTATTCTATTCTATTCTAATCTATTCTATTCTATTCTAATCTATTCTATTCTATTCTATTCTATTCTATTCTATTCTATTCTAATCTATTCTATTCTATTCTATTCTATTCTATCCTATTCTATTCTATTCTGTTCTATTCTATTCTATTCTATTCTAATCTATTCTATTCTATTCTAATCTATTCTATTCTAATCTATTCTATTCTATTCTATTCTATTCTATTCTAATCTATTCTATTCTATTCTATTCTATTCTATTCTATTCTATTCTAATCTATTCTATTCTATTCTATTCTATTCTAATCTATTCTATTCTATTCTATTCTAATCTAATCTAATCTATTCTATTCTATTCTATTCTATTCTAATCTATTCTATTCTATTCTATTCTATTCTATTCTATTCTATTCTAATCTTTTCTATTCTATTCTATTCTTTTCTATTCTATTCTAATCTATTCTATTCTATTCTTTTCTATTCTATTCTAATCTATTCTATTCTATTCTAATCTATTCTATTCTATTCTATTCTATTCTAATCCATGCTGTCAGACTGAGCCAGTCCTCGTTGTGTGATCACATTTTATGATTTGTGCTGCAGTGCAGACAGTAAACGTTGTTGTTTACTGATTAGCATACTAATGTTTGGTTAGCTGCTCAGCTAATGGCTCCCTGTGTGACTAGCTGAGACTACAACATAGTTTATCACCACCAGTGTGTGAATGTGAGTGTGAATGGGTGAATGACTGATTGTGTTGTACAGCACTTTGGGGAGTGTTCAGCACTCTATAAATACAAGCCATTTACCATTTGCATATTAAAAACAGATCTGATGCCACATACTCCCTCAGGACAAATGCAAACACATGCAAGCACGGAAACAGGAAGTGCAGTTTAAAGCGATCCATCCTGTAACGCTGGTCTGGACCGGCCCAAAGTTACCATCACTGGGAAATGGCTAGTCCAGCCCGGTCCACATCAGACCCAGAGCAGGTGCCATCAGCGTAAGTGGCACGATGAGGGACGTGAGGGGCTCACACGGGTCATTCCAGACATGTACACCTCCTTATTCTGGTCAGAGGACTACTTCCCCTTTTTAGAGACTTACTTTTTATGATGTCACAAGTGGGTGTGGTCCTTATTGTAGGTTAATAACTGATAGAGCACCATTTTAAAATGACCTAAACATCACTTTAAAGCCCTTAAGTAAAAAGATTTCTAAAACAAATCTTCCCTCATTTGATTTTTTAAACTGGTTTTGTTGCAGAGCAGCAGCAGGGGTCCATGGTTGAAAGATAGTAGGAACTTTATAATCTCTGGTTTTCTATTGGCTAGTGCCTTGAGTGCATGCAGAGCATCTATCTCTAAGAAGACCATCTTACCCCCTAGCCTCATTACGTAAGTCTTTCTGTTCCATTTCCACCTAGAGATCCAGTCCTGTATCTGGAGGGATGTAGAAGACTTTTAATGGAACACAACAGGGTGTGGGGGGTTCTGACTTCTGTACAGCGGCACATAAATATGATATGAAATGGATGCATTTCGGTTCAAATCTTGCGTATCAAACTTGCTACGTTGGAAAACATGGCACTGCATCCATTGCCTCCAGGAGCATGAAGAGATAAATATTTCATATTGCTTACACAACCTCTCTGGTCAGAATAACCCAGTGAAGCTGCAATGACCTCACTTCCTGAGACGAGCGATTTCAGGCAGAGCACTTTAGTTGGTCGCTTTGCCACAGTTTTATCACGTCCACAAAAACATGCGTCCAGGCCAAAGGGAGGAAGCAGGTTTAATTAGTAAAAGTTTTCTTCACTCAGCAACCAGAGCAGCAAGGTCACCAGCCTGTTTTAAAGAGAGAGAGAGTCTCTATCCCCTGTGATTTTACGTATTAACTACACACCCACTCCAACTCTGAGGCCAAGACCAAGGGTCAGTAGAAAAGATAAGATAAAGATGAATTAATAGGCCTCAGGACAACTGAAGATAAGATGGAAGTATTTCAATCTGTGGTTTAAATGTATTCATTCATATTTTCAACACACATAGAACTAATTGATGCACATGGAGGAGCTAATGATGCTACTCAAAACCAGAAGGCAGACATTTAAAATTAATTTACTGTGATTAGAAAATAAAACATTTATTCTTGGTGGTGACTAGTGAGCAGCTATGGTATTCAATTAAAAGCTGTTTTCTAGTAAATGGGTGGTGTTGGTATACTTGTGCATAAGCCACCACATTACAACCTCATCCTTTAAAAAGCACTTCTACTTTGTGAAAATATTACAAATACTTCAGGGCATCCAAGTAAGCAATCAGATCATGCCCAGCAGGAAGGTGTGAGTCCCTCAGTCAGGTGTAGAGATGGGAATCTACACCTTTTCCAATGAAATATTTAACTCATTTTAAAGATTATATGATAAGTCAGAAACTTTAAACATTAACCTTTTTAAATGGATAATATTTATTGAAAGTAACCCTTAGGCTCTTTTTGGTTGAATTCAGGGAATAATACCTTTTAATAATTTGAAGCGGAGACAAAAATAAGTTGATACAATCAATTGATTTTTTTATAAAACTAAAGATGATACATAGAAAATGAGGCAGTGCTGATTGATGAGGTAGATTCATTAAAGCATAATAAAACCTAAACATGATGAGAGATGTTCTAAGAAGTATTTAGTTATGATTTTAGAAGGCTGGAGCCTGTTTGATGAGGCTAGGCTGGAGTTACCTTTAGCTAGATGCTATTTTAGTTGCTAATTTAATTTGGACTAGTTTAATTTGGTTATTAAACTTATCAAAGGAGCCGCACGTACCAGAGAGTGGATTCGCTTACTGTTTGCAGAGGTCCGATGGCTCTGGACAGCGTTGGTTTTCTCTACGAGCTGCACACTAAAAACACTTGGGTTGTTTCTTTAACCCAAATCCTGGGTAATTCACGTTGGGTTAGATTTCTGGGTTATTTTTTCAGAGCCATACCCATGTCTTGGGTTATAGGGGTTATTTTAACCCAATTTGTGGGTTTTTCAAATGGGTTATTTTTCTGACAGTGGGTTAACCCATTATTTGGGTTAGGTAAACACAGGATCTTTGCCCATCTGTACATGCTATTATCCAGTGATTATTACACCACTTTTAGGATACATAAATTATAGTCCTGTGATTATTCAAATGTTACCATTTTTGACTACAAAACCACCAACCATTACAACATTAATCTTAAATATTCTGCAAAATTTTTTATTATTACAGTATTAATCTTACATTTTCTAGTACTATTTTTGTCATTACAATGGTAATCTTACATTTTCTGGTAGTGTTTCTATTATTACAGTATTAATCTAAAATTTTCTGGTACTACTTTTGTCAGTACAATATTAACTGTAAATTTTCTGCTAATGTTTTTATCATTACAATGTTGATTGTTGTTGTTGATGGGGCGGCATTAGCTCAGTTGGTAGAGTGGCCGGTCTGGTAACCAGAGGGTCGCAGGTTCGATCCCCAGCTCCGGCTGGGTTAGATAGTCGTTGTGTCCTTGGACAAGACACTTCACCCAACTTGCCTACTGGTGGTGGTCAGAGGGTCTTGGAAGGGTGCCAGTGCATGGCATCCCCGCCCCTGTCAGAGTGTCCAAGGGTAGCTGAGACTACAACGTAGTTTATCACCACCAGTGTGTGAATGGGTGAGTGACTGATCGTGTTGTACAGCGCTTTGGGGTGTTCTGCACTGTAGAAAGCACTCTATAAATACATTTAATATATATACAGTATATGCACAATGTGTTATGAGTTTTTTTCCCATATAATTATATAATAGAATGATGTTAAATTGCAATACTTTTAAAAATGTTTAAAATTCAAGAAAGACATTTCTACATTTTGGTGTACCATAGGCTAAATTATCATTTTTAGTGGCAAAAGTAATTTATGATTTTAACTCAAGATTATGAGTCAAATGAACTCCAGATGTTTGGTTAATTTGACCCAGAAAGTGGGTTATCTGTTAAAACCAAAACTACCCAAAACTTGGGTTGATGAGAAAAACCCAAGTTTTTGAGTCAACATAACCCAACCAAATGATCGGTCCCTCTAGACCCATGACTTGGGTCAAAAACAACCCAAGTTGGGTTGTTATTGACCCAGGGGTTTTTAAGAGTGTGAAGTGGTCTCTCTCCAGACTCGGAGTGGGGGTCCTCGGGATCGAGTCGCCTCGGACCAGCTGGACAGTCCTGGATCCTCTGCGGCAGTAAGGGAATCAGCCCAAGCGGCATGATGAAAGCATTTCTAGGTCAGTCCCAGGTTGTTTTGGCTAGAGAGAAGTCATCATCTCTTGGCTGTCAGAGAGTTTCAGCACACTCTCCCCCAACCGGCAGGTGATAGTGAGAGAGAGACCCACGCAAGCAGGCGTCTCTGAGGCCCGGCTCAAAGCGGTAGCAATGCTGAGATTTCAGGCTTAGACTCACGTAGCAAGGAAATTGAGTTTACTTTTGAGAAACTTAGTTAACCAATCAGAAATTGAAGAGTGTCTTAAGGCATTAATAAGATAACTCCCAGCCTCCTAAGATCATTGAAAAGTATTAATTTAATAAGATGGATTAAATTCAATATACTTGTCATTTTAAACCCAAAAGATTAAAACACATATAATTTCATTTCATGATTTCTGTAAAGGAAAGTATATTAATAAACTAACTAACCTTATTAATTCATCAATAGATATATTTAAGATTTAAAAGATGTATTTGACTAATCAAGGTTTAAAGCTTAAATTATCAATGAAAACAATTTAACTTCCAAGTAATTAAAGGGGTGGTTTTGTCAGAATCCATTTTTTTCATGTTTCCATAGTTTCTTCTTTTTTTTTTTTTTTTTTAACCCCGTGTCCTGTCCGGCTGTGGAGCAAACAGAATAATGTCTGAGTGCCAAAAACAAGCCCAACAGTGTTGCTGTTTCAGGTGAGAGGTTACAGCCACTGCTATAAAATGTTTCCATAGTTTCTAATAGGTCCCCCTGAGCCTGTCATGTAGGCCAAACATGAAAACTCTCTGTTTCCTGGTTATTAAGAAAAAACAGAATTTCTAATAAATGAAACTTAAAATTGCGGTTGTGCAGTTGTACACGTTGTGATGTCACAACGTGTATTCGCTGAGATGGTAACACCTTTCGGTCCGCCCAACTACTAGCTTTTGTTTTTTTGATAATTCAACGTGGCAGAACGCAGACTTATAGCCTAGCTATAGCACAGTCCTCTACCTGGCATGTGGCGTAGCAGCTATATAACGTTGACTATAAATCTGCAGGTTCTGAGTTTGAATCTGGCTTTACTTATTTATTTATTTATTTTTCTGCATGGAAGTTAATAAATTCTGTAGGTGCAGCTATTGGCTAACTTTGTAATATATTTTGGCTAATCTTGGCAAAATTAGAACTTATTCTGAGGTATTTTGGTTAAGACACACAAAGTACTGAGAGCAGTGTGTGTGTGCGTGAGGGCAGCAGCCGGCATGTGAGGCGACCAGCGGAGTTTCAGTTTGGCTTCTCGTTGGTGGAAAACACAGCTGACTTTTGGCCGAAGGAGTAATGTGGGACGTGGGAAGAATCAGCCCGCGTGTTGAGCATCGGTATCCAGAAGATGAAAGTGGAGTTCGGTGTGGACAGCAGTCTGCATGCGGGGAGCAAATGGCTGTTTGCTTAAAGCTGGCTGAACTTTTAGGAGAAAATATAAATTCAATTGTGAGTATTTCCCTTCTGAATCATTCATTGACAAACGCTGAGGAAGTGGTTCTTCTAATTTGTCCTTCGACCGTAACTTTATCCACATAAAGCCTAGCTGCCATGTTTACGTCACATTTAGTATCAAATACCTACAGCCAATCAGAAGCGAGGGCTGTGCATATTATTAATACTAATGAGAATCCGGCTGTTTCAAACTCAGCTTTAGAATAGCAAATTTCTAAAGCTTATATTATAAGCATCAAGGCTTCTTTCTTTATAAAAATTACACAAATAGCATTGAGCTAGATAGCACTAGAGAACAATGCAAAACTATAAAATAACCAAATAACACCACTCCTTTAACATTATTTAACCTTAGCAGGAATAGAAGTGTAATGAATTATACCTCTGTAATTTATTAAGGATAATTGAGAAATAAACCAGGGAAAAGATTTAAACATAACACTGTGAGGTGCATGAATTTAACCTTGAGTGTTCAACATGGTGAAGAGATCCTGTAAACAGAATGATTATACAATATGAATATCAGCTATTAATGTTAAAGCCACATTGTGGAGGATTTCATCAAGAGAGCAGTTTTTGAATCTAACGTCCAACGGCTCCTCCTCAAAACACCTCGACACGCGTGTCTGGTCGCGTGCGTGCGCGTGCACACGGTGCATTACGTTGCGGGCATGAACTGTGCAGCTCAAAGTGTAGGTTTAATCACTCACAGTTCACAAATCTTATTCCAACACTGTACCAGGCTCTGATGAACCCTGTCTGTCCCTGCTGCTTCTGATACGTAGCTCTGTAGCAGCGAGCTGCTGCTACTCTGTCTGTAGCTGAACACAGAAATGACTCGGCCCTGAATGAACTTTCTGACCAAAAAAACCGCGTAACTCTGTCAAGCTTTGCTATTCTGTGAGGTGAAAGGTTTAAAAATAAAAATAAATCCGTCTTTAGCTGGAGAATGGGTAGGTTTTTAGTAGAAATGAGCTGTGAGTCCTCAGTGAACGGCTGAGACAGACGGCAAACAGAGAAACACACGGAGCGTCCTGTACGACAGCGCCCCCTACTGGTACAGGTTTGGTCGATGCGCGTGCATGTTGAGAGAATGCAGACATTTGAATTTTATTGGCTAAAAAATGTCGGCGGCCAGAAGAAATGCAAAGGGGTCTCTAGGAGGAAGGAGGGTCTTCATCAGAATGACAGATGTTGTGGAACTCAACCCATAGATCATAGTTTAGACCTGAAATATCATTTAAAACATTTAGAAAACTTTGATACAGAGAATAATAATCCTCCTATCAGCTTTAAGAAAAGAGACTTCTGTAAGATTGTTTATTAAGCTAGTGTCCAGTGGAAAAGATCAGCTGACCCTTCAGCTGATAACAGGCACCGATCTATCATTATCTGTAAAAGCTGTTAGAATGTTTGAGTTGATGTGATGGGAGAGTTAATGACATGGATGATTCAGTGTCAATATGACCCAGCATAACAGTCAGGGAAAGTGAAGGCAGTAGGCCCGTTTCCACTGTCAGAACTTCGGGGTAATGTTACCGGAACTTTGAGGCGCGCGACTGTTTCCATTGATGCGGGCCATTTCGAGAGGACCATCTTCAGGGACATTTCAGGGACCAATGGAGTCCCTGATCAGGGGCAGGTACTCGGATCTGCCTGATAGACTCGCGGAGTGGGAAATGTGGTTAACTCGTGCTGATTGGTTGTGGGATGAAGGAAAACGATGAACGCACATGGCGCCGAGATAAATGACCTGTGTGTTGTTGTCGGAGCTTGCAAAATGATCATGTCTTCGAAGTTGGATTAGTTCGTCATGAAGTATATTCGTCCTTCTGTTCAGCACTCCCATCACTATGGATAAAAACAGAGAAATACGCCACAACCTTTGTCTATTGTTGATCTATTTATTATTCTCCACTTCCTTGTCGGTTCGCGCCTTTACGCTTGTCAGTGACGTCGATGCTGACGTCTTACAAAAGTTCCGGAAAGGTGGGGGCTGTAATGGAGACACAAGCGCTGAGCGGAATGAGCCAGCTGATTTGTCCCAGTCAATTTCGCCCTCTAGGATTTACCCTGAAGTTCCAATAGTCAAAACGGGCCTAGTGTGTGTGGATGGAAGGGGTCAAATGTCAGCGAGCTTGGGGATCTGTCACGTTACACAGGAGAAGACTCCTAGAGGATGGTCTGGGGTCAAGACAGGCAGCAAAGAAGCCACTTCTCTCAACAAAAAACATCAGGGGCAGACTGGTGTTCTGCTAAAGGCCCAGGGACTGGACTGCTGAGGACTGGAGGAAATTCCTTTGTTTTCTGATGAATCCTGATTGGTTGGAGCATCTGGACAAAGGATTGTCTGGAGAAGTGAAGGTGAGCATCCCCAGCAGTACTGTGTCCTGTAAAGCACCCTGATACCACTGATGGTTGCTTCTCAGCCAAGAGAGCGGACTCATGCAGTTTAGCCTCAGAACACAGACATAAAAAAGAACAGGACCAAAACATCCTCCCAGAGGAGCTCCTCCCACGGACTCTTTATAAAAACCTTATAAAATGTCAGTTTTATGTGCTGCCAGCACC
Source organism: Callopanchax toddi (assembly GCA_006937965.1). NCBI lineage: Eukaryota > Metazoa > Chordata > Actinopteri > Cyprinodontiformes > Nothobranchiidae > Callopanchax > Callopanchax toddi. The sequence continues at coordinate 465,533 of SSNR01000230.1, forward strand.
AAATGTCAAAGGCCCGTCTCTTCACAGAAATCCCTAAAAATAATGTGTTTTCTCCAGGACCGAGCATCACAGAGCACAGGTTGAAGTACAGAAAAATACAGATTTTTATTTAACCCAAAAACACCAAACTTGGGTGAACTACAAAATCAACAAATAAAAGAGGTCAAAGTAACAAAACCTCTACTCAGAACTGGCAACCCAAACCACTGACTCCTACACTGATTTCCCTAAATGAAATAGAGGAATTAAATGGTGGCAGATCAGTCCATAAAAACACAAAATGGGTCAAACAGACCCAAACCTGACTGAAACTAACATAAGCAGATCTCATTCCCCCATAATCCTGAGGGTTTGAGCCAATTAGCAGGTCTCCTGGCTGGCTTCGCCCCTTATCCACCTCTCAGATCATCAGCCAATAGGGACTGGAGCAGCTGCTACTGAGGTAACTCAGAAACAAATGAGAGAAATCAAGTCACACAACAGCATTAACTAAATGTACACAGTTATTTTGAACTACAGCTCTGTGGTGGTGTCAATAAATTCATTTCAAATGAAAACCAGTTTTAATTTATCACTAAATTATATTCTATATCAAAAGAAAGAAAAATATAAGTAACATAATGTAGGAATATTAGTGTAATGTTTGGCAAACATTACCACATGTGTGTGGCTGTAACTGCAGCCATCAAACCAGCTACGTATGTGGAAAAAATGGAATTTTGTAAGGAAATCTAAGACTTGCTTATTTTTATTAATTTTTTAGAGTCCTAAAAAGGGATTTTGACTTATTTTTGGATTTAAGTATCTGCTCTAACCTCTGACCTCTGACCTGACCTCCTTTCTGTGTTTCCTCCATCTAAAGGCACTTGAGTCTCACAGGCTCAATGTAAACAAGAAAACCCACCATCCTTAACGTCATTCTCATGTAAAACAATAGAGACCGAGCTCAGCTCAGTGCTCTCTCTCATTGGCCTCATTGCTCCATCTTCCTGTCCAGAGTTGTAAGCAAGCAGTAACTCTGTAAGGAAGTGCAGGAGATCATGGGAACACGAGTGTCACCACAGCCCAGGAAAACTCCTGAAGAAAGTTCCTTCCAGAAAACAACAAAACTCCATGAGCAACAGGAGAGAGGAAAAGAAAGCTGGGAGGAAGCAGGAGAACAATGAAGAAATGGATGTGACTCTGCTGCTCAGCTACAAGTTGGGTGGGAACCACAGAAAAGTTTGTTGTGTTAGAGTCAGACTTTCTAAAATTCATTGACCAAAAAAGCCTGGTTCCCAGAGAGACTGTTCCCACGCTGTTGCTTGTATTGTATATTTAGACTTGTCTTTGCTGATCTGTTTCCTGTGACTTGTACACTGTTTGTGTTTCCTTATCTCCGTGGACGTGACTTGGCTGTTGGGATTTGAACTTGATCTTGGCTCTTTATGCTGACCTCTCAGCTGCTGAGATGTCCTCTGAAGTTCCCAGTATCTGATAATCAAAAATAACAAACAACCTTTTCTTCAGAGAACTTTAAAGTTACACAGTATTTTCATGATGAATATTGAAGTTGGTACAAAGTTAGATGTAGAAAGTTGTAATGTGAGATTTTCAGTGCTCTTTATTTGAGTTTTCATTTCACTGCAGACAGTTAAAACTCAAGGATTGCATTTGTATTGTTTTTTCTTAGATACTCCATGGATGCTTTTTTTAGGCAGGTGGATAACGAGTTACAGTAATCCCACAGCCAGGTACAGAAAGTCCATACTGCTCAGGTCAGATGATACAACTACAAACTCAATCATCGACCTGTGACCTAGGCTGCCCTGGTACCAGGTATACCAATGGACATCCATATGTTCCAATGTGGTGTTTGTTATGGACAAACTTCAACTTTTACAGAATTCCAAAAACAGAACACCACTTGAGTTCAGATTGGGTGGGCTGTTCCTCCCAATCGCACCCCAACAGGACACTGTCATTGCCCACATGAGTGTTGAAATCCCCCAGCACTAAAGAGTCCCCAGTAGGAGCGCTATCCAGCACTCGTCCCAGGGACTCCAAAAAGGGTGGCTACTCTGAGCTGCTAGCTGGTGCATAAGCACAAACAACAGTCAGGACATGTCCCCCAACCTGAAGGCACAGGAAAGCTAACCTTTCAACCCCCGGGGTAAACCCCAACATACAGGTTGAGTCTTGGCTAACAGAAAGCCCACCCAGCCCTCCGCCTCTCACCCAGAGCAACTCCAGCAAAGAAGAGAGTCCAACCCCTCTCAAGGACTCGGGTTCCAGAGCTATGTGTCGAGGTGAGTCCGACTAGCTGTACTGCTCAGCCTCTCTCACAAGCTTCAGCTCCTTCCTCACCAGAGAGGTGACCTTCCACGTCCCAACAGCCTGTCAACATTAGGGGTGGGAGATAAACTTGTTTTTTAGATGCATCGAGACGCAGACATGAATCATTATTAATTGATTTGTTATTGCAAAGTTGAGGGTCACAAGAAGCAGAACTCAAAAGACTCAAAAGAAGTCCAGCGCTCAGACGGACAGTTTATAGTGCCCACATAACAACAACAACAACACAAGGTGGCGAGATTTATGACCGGTACAGAAACATTAAACGCAGTTGTTTGGAAATACTTTGACTTCTATGAAGTTGAGGTGGAAAGGGATCTGGACAAGAGCCACACGATATGTAAGTTGTGTAAAATGAAACTGAAATATTTTGGAAACACGATTAACATGAGAACCACATTGAACGTTTCACCCTGAGAAGTAGAAAAAAGAACTAGTGGTACCTGCCACCACTAACCAGAGGACAGTTGAAAAATATTGTCAAAGTTTCCACCTAACTCGGAAAAGGCAAACCAGATTATAAAGTCCATTAAATCTTTTATTGTAAATAATATGCATCAATCCATTGTTAAGAACCAGGGTTTTCTCTCTATGTTGATTATTTTGGAGCCACAATAGAGCATATCATCTCAAAGATCTTTTAGTGACACAGCCAATCCCAAACTGAACAATGAGACCAAAAATAATGACATGGATTCACTGTCCTGCAATCTTCCTTATTTATTTTGAAGGAGAGCAATTGTTTATGTTGTTCAAATTAATTGAAAGTCCATAAGAATTATTTTGAATGAAAGCTGTGATTTCATTACAGTCTCTTTGTTATTTAAAGGATTGCACTGCTATGTTTTAATAATTAGAGATAATGGGAGTAAATTCATGTTGGGTTATTACAAATGCTTTGCTTTAAAAGTAACACATAGTCACATGGCAGGAAGGTGAGGGGGAACAATGTATCAAGATGCATCAATAATCGCATCGCAGCTCTCTGAATCGTAACCGAATCGAATCATGAGGACCTTTAAGATTTCCCTACTTAGTTAACATGTCCAAGTATTGGACTGCCAAAGGTGGTAGGTGATGAGTTCCCAGTTGGATGAGCCCATGTAACCAGTTCAGGCTAGGCCCATGGGCCAAAGCTCCCTAACAGGCCCCAACCCCAGACCTGGTTCCAGGGCGGGACCTTGATAACCCTCCTGACTATCCCTGAAAGGTCTTCTTTTCACTAGTATAGTCATAAATACATCAGTTTAAGAATGATCTGTTGAAATAATAAAATATTCAGTTTTATGTTTATCGATAACAAGGCTGAAGCCCCTCAATGGAAATCTCACTAAGCTGTTCTCAAAGGTTGGCAGCCCTGTTTAACCCATGGTTATTAGTTTAAATTCATTATTAAACACTCAAAAGTATCAAAATCCAGTACCACTGGTATCAATTTCTAGGTACCAAGAACTGGTACCATATCGATACAAATGTGAAAGGTACCCTACCTGTCACTGAAGTAATATTTTTCGTCTGTTTACATGGACTGAAGGGATTCATCACTCTGATCGTAGGTTGAAACGTTCACACCGGCTGTGAGTGTGAGGGGAAAAACACTGGACAGGAGAAGAAAGGCAGGATGTGAAGGTTTGAGGATGACTCTACTTTGGTAGAATGTGTCCACGGTTCTTGTTGTGATTCTCTCCAGTGTTCCTGTAATCTCTGGGACAAAGCCTCTGGCACCAGTTATGCCAGATATGTCCGGCCCATCGTGACTTTTCCAGCAAGGCCGTTAAGTGAAGAATAACAAAGTTTCACTGGACAATCCTCAGTTGCCACAAACAAGGACAAACCAAACAACAGAGGGTTTAATCAAAACCACACTTGTGCCAACTCCAGGGAATTCCTTCCATATTTTGTCTCTGGTGGTGAGTCATTCAACGCCTCAGTGAATCTGGGCAAAACAAGGTCTGTGGGGCAGAGATCTGCTTCTACAGCCAACACATTGCTCATATTTGCAGCCATTTGTTAAAAGAGACACAGATTACGATAAAACAACAGATGAGACCCAATTTAGCATATTTATATTGTTAATGTTTCCAATAATAACTCATAATGTCACTTTATAGGCTGATAATCCCTAAATGATCCTCCAATTATAACATTTCCTTGCTCCTCTGTAATTAGACAACATCCTGCTAAACCTAATCTGAATATAAAAATGGATGTTCCATAACCCGACATTCAGGGTGTGTTTTGTATCTGATCAAACAAACAACAGTCAACAAATAGACTAAATGTTGTGTCAAGCTAAAAAATGTTTTTCCCAAACACCCAAAGCATGTTGCCACCAAGAGCAATGGTTAAACCTGCATTTTGTCATTTATGTGACTGCTATCAAACTCAAAGACAAGCATATATTTTAGGAAACATAAACTCACCATTTGGTACAAATATTTTGCATTTTAAAAATGTACAAATATAGCTGAATGGTGGGACTTGTATCCCAGAAGTATCTTATCAATGTTATTTGTATTGCATATAAAAAAGTCATTACAAGACATTGGTTGGAAGGTCGTCCTCCAACGTCAGGTTGGCAGGATTTAGGTGAAGACTCAGTGGACAATATGACTCATTATGGACAAACTCAGCGATCATCACAAAACCATGGAAGGAATGGAATCAAAACCTGGATCAGTGACTCACAGATGGAGTTGAGGATAAAAAAAAATCACCTCTCTCAGTTTTTGTTTTTTCTGCTTTTCTGTTATAGTAAGTGCAAACTAACATAAATAAAATGTATTAGAAGAATAAATATCCACCAGGGACCTGGTGGTAGTCAGAGGGACCTGGTGGTAGTCAGAGGGACCTGGTGGTGGTCAGAAGGACCTGGTGGTGGTCAGAGGGACCTGGTGGTGGTCAGAGGGACCTGGTGGTGGTCAGAAGGACCTGGTGGTGGTCAGAGGGACCTGGTGGTGGTCAGAGGGACCTGGTGGTGGTCAGAGGGACCTGGTGGTGGTCAGAGGGACCTGGTGGTGGGCAGAGGGACCTGGTGGTGGTCAGAGGGAC
>SSNR01000230.1:471703-508728 GCA_006937965.1 Callopanchax toddi
GGACCTGGTGGTGGTCAGAGGGACCTGGTGGTGGTCAGAGGGACCTGGTGGTGGTCAGAAGGACCTGGTGGTGGTCAGAGGGACCTGGTGGTGGTCAGAGGGACCTGGTGGTGGTCAGAGGGACCTGGTGGTTGTCAGAAGGACCTGGTGGTGGTCAGAGGGACCTGGTGGTAGTCAGAAGGACCTGGTGGTGGTCAGAGGGACCTGGTGGTGGTCAGAGGGACCTGGTGGTAGTCAGAAGGACCTGGTGGTGGTCAGAGGGACCTGGTGGTGGTCAGAGGGACCTGGTGGTGGTCAGAGGGACCTGGTGGTGGTCAGAGGGACCTGGTGGTGGTCAGAGGGACCTGGTGGTGGTCAGAGCCTGTGTAAACAGACTCCTTTACTAGTTCAAACTCACACAGGAACCATTTTAGCAGATCCCAGTGACTCATTCATAGACTGCCACCTACTGGCCAACCAGTGTAAAAACGACTCAACCCAAACTGTAAAAAAACATTCAGGCGTGTCATCTCTTCTAGTGATGGATTTATAGCTTTTCTATCATAAACAGTCCCTGTTGGTGATCTAAGCTTTATTATAATTGTTCAAGTTTACATTGAAAGCATTTTATGTCAATAAAGAAGCTCATGTTAGTAGATTGTAGTTTACATTTTCAGGAACATGAGCAGATTATGGTCTGGCTTCTTCATTTGACACAAGTCAAACATTGAGATAGAGTCTAGAAAACAGCTAGAGACAGGAACGATTAACAGTCAGCAGCCAAAAACACTCAAAAGTCAACCTGATGACTACAGGAGTGACTAGAGATGAAGTCTCAGAATCTGAGAGGAGACAACGTGACGCCTGACAGCTCAGACAGGAAGAGCAGAAACGTGTCAAACACCTGTAACAACCACGTCTGATCAGACAGGTGATCATGTGACTTCCAGCTGATTGACTCATTTAGAAACTCTTCAAATAGGAGTTTGTAAATAAGAGACAGAGAGAGGTCTGAAAAAAGATCTGAAGATAGAAGTTTTATTATAAAACGTTAACTGAAACAGACCTGAGTTAGCAAAGGGCTGAAGAGTGAAAATATCTGAAAGGTAAATCAGTAAAGTTTATTTATGGAGTGCCTTTTACAGACAGGTCCATCACAAAGTGCTGTACAACATTTAGGTGTGAGGAGAAGAATCATGTGTGACCTGATACTCTCCACTGGACTCTTTAGTAGGTCCACAGTATCTATTACAGTTTTTCTCAATAGCTTTGGTGCATTTCTCACAACAGAATTAAAGTTTTCACCACTGCTAAGACATTTCTCAAAACAGTTAGTGCAAACTGCAAAACATATTAGATAACCTGCAAAAGCAAGTCACCTTTTCAAAAGGCAAGTTTCTTACTGTGATCAAAATAGATTATTTGTTCTTCAAAAGCAAGTCTTTATGTCAATGAAAGGGTCAGTGTTGTCAAAATGACAAGTTCTGACACCAGCATATATATATATATTTATGTGTGTGTGTGTGTGTGTGTGTGTGTAGTGTTTATGTGTGTGTGAGGCTATATCTAAGAAGGGTTAGGGTTAATATTTCCTGGGAGTTCAGATCTTTATGTTCAGTTGAGTTTCGTGTCGTTTATCCGGTTTGTTTCTGTTAGTTTAGCTTTCTGTTTAGTTATTCATCTCTTTCTGACCTCCTGTCAGCCTACCTGTGTGCTCCTGTTGTCTGGATTTGATCTAAATAAAAAGTGATTTGAGGTTTTTTTCACAGCCTTTCTGTCTCCAGATGGTGTTTCCCCTCCTTCTCCTCCTCCTCCTAACCGTGGATCATGACCACCCTCTGCTGTCAGACTTTAACCTGATTATCCCTGGAGTATAGTGTGTTTTCAGAGGTCTAAATGAAATGTCGGTCACACATATTGGTCAAAACATCCCAGATTAGAGTTCATTACCTCATTTTTCCTGTCTTTCCAGCCGTGATTGATGAAGTGTTTATTGATGGTGTCATTAGGCGAACAGATGGAGCCAGTCCAGTAGACACTGAGTCTCAATAAAGTTTGTTGAGATCTTGTTTAGTGCCATAGGAGAACTCTGTCTTTAATCACCTAAACCTATTATGTGTTTTTGTAGTTGTGAGTTTGGAAAATAACTGATCTATTCTAGGAGACTCGGGGACAGTGGTGGAAGGACTAAACAGAACCTCACGGGGGACGGCTGGAACACAGCAGGTCATAAAGAGAAGCCTTCTACAGAGTCCAGACCTCAGTGGCTGCACAAACCATACCAACCTCATCCACAATTCATAGAAACACAAACTCTAGCTTACAAATCACAGTCACTTCAAGAGAAATGGATTCAGAGTTTCTATGGCTGCATTACAGCCCATCAGTTAAAAGTCTTGTTTTTATTGCAAGTTAGGATATTCACTGCAGTTCTCTTCTGGACAAAAAGCTAATGTTGAAAATTTCTACATCATAATAATCTATATCAGCTCTTGAAACTTAGGGCAGATGACCCAGTGTTGCAGAGATGTTATGGAGGGTTAATCTCCCCATGTCTGGCTTCTGTGGACAGACTTATGACACCTCAAACACTGCAGGGCGGTTCACAGGTGATCCTGAGGAGACAGCAGCCATTAGCCCTCTATGTCTACTGAGCTGCACACTGTCAGTTTAATTATACAAGCTGGAAGAGCTGTCTCCATGCAGTTTCCTCTTTCACAACAAATCCCTCTGTAGCAGCAGTCCCCAGTGGAGGAGCTGATCAGAATCTTATTGGTGGTGCCAGTGTCTTCATGTGAAGCAGAGAGTTGTTTTAGTACACTATGTATACAGCGTGGTGCTACTATGGTCCAGGAGAGGCTGCATCATGTGGTCTGTAAGGTCCACAGAGAAATGGAGAAGCTGGACCTAAAATGATCCGTCAGGAGTTTGTTTGATCCAGAGAAACCAGAAGAACCACATTTGGTTTAGTTTAGAGACGGTGTCTGTCTCTTAGGTGGAGCATTCTAGTGTAATAGATGGTGTGAGCATAATGTGTTGAGATGGTTCTTCATTTCCAATGAAAAAACATTTTTATACACTCTACATCACACTTTATATAAAGGTTTGATGGCATGTTCAGATTTTGTTCAGTAAATACCAGTACATACTTTTGAAGAACAGTTTGATGTTTAGTTTTCATTAAATTAAGTATTTTTTCTAGCTTCTATACTAGCTCTAACAGACCGAAGGTCATGGTGATATTCCGTTACGTCGTATGTGGAGTATCTGCCATAGTATTACCATTACTGGCTGAGCATCTATAAACCTGTTAACAGGACTAATAAACAATTACATGATAAGTACGGGTATCACAGTTAGTGTCCCCTTCAGGAATCACTCTTAAGCTGTAGTTTAAATCTGTTCTGATCTGCTCAGTTTGAACTTCCTGTCTAGATGCCAAACTTGCTGCCATGTGATTGGCTGATTGTTTCAACAAGCAGTTAGACAGGTGATCCTAATTAAACCAGTTTTAACGAGTGGGGTCATGTTTTCCTAGAGTCCTCTTCAACCAACAGAATCAGGTTTGTTATGTCAGACCTCACTGATCCATCCTGGCAGAGCGTTGGGTTAATTAATAAAGGTTTGTGATTAATTCACATCAGAAACCATTTCATCCAACAAAGAGTCTGTGCTTTTTAAAATAGACATTTAATCCTTTAACCGTTTTTAGGAGATGTGAGGGATGTGCTCATTTTCCTGTTCAGCTCTTTCTTTTAATGAGGCAGGACCTAGGGAACAGCCCCCCCTGGTGTCAACAAGAAGAACTGACCCTAAACTTAAAAACAGTTTTCATCTCAAACACGAATCAACAGAAGAACAAAAACACATTCACACCAATTTAACAAAACCTAAAACATTTATTTCAAATTTCATTTAGGTTTGGTTTTTGGTTGTTGTTTTGTTTTGTTTTTTAGAAAATCCCCCAACAATGAACTGTTTAAGTGCACCTTGGAATGCTTCTTGGTAAATGGACCCAAATCGATGTAATGATTGCATCTATGCTCCTTTGACGAGTTAAAATGACAGCCTGGACCGCAGAGCTATTAGTGATAAAACAAGGTGACCTCCAACACCCCCACAGTCTGATTCCCCCGCTCCTCCATACAGAAGCACTACTCCTTGGCGACAGCAAAAGGCTTCTCCACCTCTATTTTGCCACAGTCGTGAATGGTGACGTCTTTAAGAGGTTTGTCACGGCCGTCCGTCTTTGTGTTCTCAATCTTCATCACTACATCCTGGGGAAAAACAAGCAATTAGTCAATGACTACACTGCATTATTTAAAGAAAAACATAAATTTATCTTAAATAAATATTAGATTTACTGTAATGTGTCATTTATATTTGACATCTTGTTAACCATTCCCTACAGACAACTAAATGTTCAGGTTTCATTAAAGAATCACTAGAAATGACATTTCACCCAGAAGACCTGCTTTATTAGCCAATAAACTTGGATTGAGCTGGGTACCGAAACATGGTACCAACTGAAAGCATTTAGGTACTGGTACCAAAAAAAAAAAAAAAAAAAAAAAAAAAAAAAAAAAAAGCAGACCAGAGTTCGCAGCTTCTGCTGCATCAGGTGTGTGAGGAGAAGACAGCATCAGTGACAAAGTACCCAAGGTAAGCAATGAATAATACAAAGCATAAATATGCCATAAAACGTTGTTTTTTTTTGTGTTTAATAAATAAAAAAAATTAGTACCGTATTTGCTCGCATATAAGACGAGGTTTTTTTCATTAAAATTTTAAAAAGGGGGGGTCGTCTTACTTTCGCGCCCCAGCAGGGGGCGCATGCTTTATGTTCAAACGACAGAAGCGGCGCCTGCAGGAAACAGCTCTTAGACCGCGAGCAGTCCCAGACGTCCGCTCCACCTCAAAGTTACAGGTCCACTGAGGATAAAAACACCTGATGTCAAAGTCCAGCTCCAGCTTCTGGCGTTTTCAGACTAGTTTGGGTTTTTGGTTCGGTCCGGTTCTGTTTAGTACATATGGAGCCGACACCTTCTGTCGGACCTCTGGACTCGCGGCGGCTGCAGTGTTTTCAGCGTGAGCTCTGTACAGGTGAGCGCGGCGCTCGATTCACACATGCATTCTTCCTCAAGCCTGAAAAACACCTGAGGATCCTGCGCTGCCTGTGTCCACACACGGGACCGGTTTCTGAAGCTGCGCGCGCACACACACAGTCTCAGTGAGAGAGAGAGGGAGAGAGGGAGGGCCCACACAGCCAGAGTGAGGAAGAGAGAGAGCTTCTTTTTCTCTTTTTTTTCCCAATTGACTGAAATATGTTGTCTCATAGAACTTTAATTCCTGTCTGATTAATAAGCAAATATTAAAGCAGTCTATAATTAAGGCATCATATAAATTATTTGCTCAAATTTTAATTAAAAATAGTTCCTTTAAAAAGTGAATTTATTCTTTTTTCTGAAGATTAGTCTTGAAAAATGGGGGTCGTCTTATAATCAGGGTCGTCCTATATTCGGGCAAATACGGTACTTTGCTTTTCTCCAAGAATTACACATGTAGGTATTGAAAAAAAATTGTTAAAAAGGTGTGGTTTACTGAAAAAACCTCTCATGTTTTTTGGGATTAATATTGGTCACTGAGCTTTTCATGCAGGCTGAACATGAAAACGGTTTTCTACGGATCCACCTTCTGGTGCACCTCCACCTTTGTGGTTCTGCAGCGAGCACTACTTGGAAAAAGTCCAGCTTTAACCATTTTGGGGTTAATTAGGATGAAAGGTCCTAGTGTGATGAGTAGAACTAATTCTATAGGAGAGAAATCATTTGATATGAAGGCTGAGTCAACCTTTCAGAGTCAGAATAAATGCTACATCTGATTTCTTGTATCACATCTTAGCAAGTGAAGTAAACAGCCTGTATTTAAATTAAAGAAAAGTTGAAATGAGAATAAAAAATTTAGGTCAGTTGAGAACTTCTTAAAAATTTTACTTTATTAAATTTAGCGTTACCATGCCTTTCTCGCCAGGTAGCGTTAGCTACCTCGGCCGGTCTAAATTTAGGACATTCGCCGACGGCACGGCACACGGCAAAAGTTTAATCTACCAGCTGGTTCCGGTTGTCGCTGAACGGCTCTGATTAGTCCTAGCGGGGGGCCTTTAAAGCAATCAAACATCATAACGCTGGATACTCATGTGATAAAAAAAAAAAGTATTTCAGGTCTAAACTATGATCTATGGGTAGAGTTCCACTACGTCCGTTAGTCTGCTGAAGACCCTCCTTTCTCCTATAGACCCCTTTGAATTCTCTCTGACCAGCAAACTTTTTCAGCCGATAAAATTCAAATTTCTGCATTGTCGGCTTTCCGTCAACGTGCACACGCTTCGAGCAAAGCTGTAGCAGTAGGGGGCGCTCTCGCACAGGACGCTCTGTGTCTTTCTCCGTTTACCATCTCAGTCATCATGGAGGGGCAAGTCAGCTAATTTCTACTCAATAGTTATCCATTCCCCGGCTACTGAGGGATTCATTTTTATTTTTAAACATTTCTTCTCACAGAATGGCAAGGCTTGCCACGTATTCACGTTTATGTTGGTCAGTGAGTGGTTTCTCATTTCCGGGTTCAGCTTTAGAGCAGCTCGCAGTTTCAGACCAACATATCAGTAGCACAGCAGGGACAGACGGCGCAGAGCCTCGTACAGAGTGAGAACATGATTTGTGAACTGTGAATGATGGAACCCTGCGATGTAATCGTAGTTTGAGCAGAAGCTGCACAGTTTATGCCCAGCTTACAGACCAAAGTGTGTTGAAGTGTTTTGGGAGGAGCTGTGGTTCGTTGGATTCAGAAATTGCTCTCTTGCTGAAAAAGTCCACATACAGCCTTTAAAACATACAAAACATATTTGATGTCTACTCATGATACCCACCATGCCTTCCAGGATTTTCCCAAACACCACATGTTTGCCGTCCAGCCACGGAGTCTGAACTGTGGTGATGAAGAACTGTGAGCCGTTGGTATCCTTGCCAGCGTTGGCCATGCTGAGCCAACCAGCGCCGTAGTGCTTCAGCTTGAAATTCTCGTCAGGGAAACGGTCTCCATAGATGCTCTTACCTTCATGTGGGAAAAGCAAACATGTTCTGTATTACTCAGTTCTGTGCAAGTGAAACAGCCTTAACGGTAGGTTCACAGATGAGCTTCCTTCTGCAGGAGTCTGACCCTTCCCATTTCAGAGAAGATTGTCATACAGCTGAGAGGTAACAGACGATGTGAGATCTTACCTCCAGTGCCGTCTCCTCTGGTGAAGTCTCCACCCTGGATCATAAACTGCTTGATGACTCTGTGGAACTTGCTGCCCTTGTAACCAAATCCTTTCTGTTGAATTTAAAAAAAAAAAAAAAAAAAAAAAAAAAAAGGTATTTTAAATCTCAATGCCACAGTGTTCTAGAACCTCCCCTTTTGACCAACTGGGTGGAATGAATGAATTGATTTTTATTAAAGTGTCATGCACGAAGTGCCCAGCCCGAATGGGCCTATATGACACTGAAAACACAAAAGGAAAATGGCCATACATTTACAAACACAAGAACAAAACCAGTAATTTACATAACAGGATAGAATACACTTTGTCTACAGACTATGAGTTTAGCCAACATAAATACTTCTTTCTCAAAAAGCCAACCTAACATTTCACCATCAGACAGCCAAAACAAATCAGGGTTTTTACACTAGATTTTTTCAAACAGACATTCTTAGACCACTATACAGTGGACAATAAAACAGAAAGTGAAACTCATCTTCAATAACATTTAGATCACACAAAACACAGACGTTGCTCCTCCAACACCCCTTTGTAACGCCCCACCTCAAGAGCAAGAGGCAAAACCCCAAACAGCACAAAGAGATCACTGCCTTCTTTTTAAATTACAATCCACATGAGGCTCTGTAACAAAATTATCTTTAAATTGAACGTAACTTCTTAGTTTTGGCTTTTGAAGCAACTTTCCACTGATCTTTATATGTCCAAAATAAAATGTGCCTAGTTATTTAAATTTTGCATTGCAAACTATTAAAGAATAAAGATATACTGTTTGTTAATGAAAATATTGTTAAAACATCATTTGACCAGGGGTATCTATGGAATTTGTCCCAATTAAAGATTTTTCTGGTGAGCCTCTCTTCAGGTAAGTGCACAAGGCGATTCCACAGTCACAGAACCTCTGCTCTCTGGTTGATCAGACATGGTTCTCACCCCATATCACCCTCTATAGCAGCTCTAGCGGTATACTGATGGACTCCTAAGAAGCTCCTCATAGCTCTGCTCTGGATCAGGTTACACTCAGGTGCATCTCCAAAACCCCAAACACCTGCAGCATAAAATAACACAGGAGCAACCATGGAGTCCTACAGAGTAGTAAATGTGGAGAAACCCAAGTCTGGACACCACTTGATCTTATTCATCACTCCTCCCAGCAGATTCAGACAGAACTCTTCTGCCTTCAACAAACGTCATATTTTCATGAAAAACAAAACCAAGATATAAGTAACAGAGTACATCAGTTGTTTCTCACCTAAATTAAATACATAATCACTTCTGCTCCTGGACTTATTTTGGAAATGAACAATTTGTGTTTTTTCACTGTTAATAGTAAGTCTCCATTTATCGCACCAGCTGTTCATAATATCAAACCTTTTTTGTAAATTTAATTCATCTTCAGCAATCAAAACAATATCATCAGCATTTAACAAAATACTTAAATTTATATCATCAATAGGTACACCCAGGTTAGCTGACTTGATGTCTTGAGCTAGATCATTAACATAAAGAGCAAATAAAGTGGGGGAGAGAACATCTCCCTGTTTCACACCGACTGGTGTAGAAAACCAACCAGTTCTTAGATCGTTCACCTGCACACAAGCTAGTGGTGCTTTATATAGAACTTTGATAGATTTATAGAAATTTCCATCAATACCAACAGACAGTAACTTATACTCTAAAAGCTCTCAGTTAACTCAATCAAAGGCTTTTTAAAAAACAACAAAACAAACAAAAGTACTCCTGCCTTCTTGAAGTCGAGCTCTTACAACAGAGGATAAAACATAGATGTGATCAATACACGCTCTGTTCTTCCTAAACCCATTTTGTTCAGTATCTTATGTACCTCTATGTACTCACCAAGACGTTTATTCAGGATACCAGAAAACAGTTTATAAATAGTACTGATCAGACTAATGCCTCTGTAGTTTAAAAAGGTACTCTTGGGTCTGCCTGGGGGGACTTCAGAATGGGTTTAATGGACTTGTACCACTCTGATGGAATGATACCAGACTGAAGACAATGATTAAGCAGACGGTGTAGGACAGTTACCAGCCTAGAGCATTTAAGAAGTTCATTTTGTAATCCATCAATGCCTACAGCTTTATGTGATTTTGCCTTCTCTATAACTTCCTGAACTTCCTCTACCGAGATCTTTGTTTTAAATGTGATTAGTGTAATGTGGACTAACATTAATTATTTCATCCTCAAGCAGATGTTTATCCTGACAGATATATCCACTAAAAATTGTTCATTAAATGAGTGTAGACTAGAACATGCGTACAGGCTACTGTAATCTACCTCCTAGGGTTGTCACGGTTACCGGTTTAGTGGTAAACCCCGGTAAAAACGTTGACAATAATTATTATCGTCATGTTTTTAAAAACCTATTTTATCTTGGTGGGTTAACCGTGTTTGCGGTTTTGGCTCGGTGTGCTTCCCGCCCACCGTCCCCTCTGGTGGAGCTTCTGCGCACTTTGTAGTGTTTACATCCACAATTTTCTTAAGCTAAAGCTAAAATGACGGCGAAAAGAGGAGAAAACAGCACTGAGGACATCTATCAGCCCTCAAAGCAGACAAAGCCGGAAGTATGGGCATATTTTGGATATTTGAAGAATACAGAGGGCCAGTTTGCAGAACGTGCCAGGAAAAAGTGCGAAAGGAAGCAACACACGACGCATCTGTGTGACCATCAACTCTACAGTCACTGCAAGAGAAGGTATTAAGGTAACGTTTAGCGTTTTAGCTGAAATACATGATCAGGGTTCCTACAAGTTTCTTCCAGTCAAATTCAAGACTTTTTCCAAGACCATTTATATAAAATTTTAATACCCATTTCACAGACCTACCGACGAGGAAAAACAAAAATTATTATGTTCATTTATTTTTAAAAGAAAAGCCCTTTATTGTCCCTCAGTGGGGACATTTAGCTGCTCCAGCAGCAAAGTGACAGCAAGTCAAGAACAAACAGATTCACACAAGGTTCAAATATATAAACGTTGAAAAATAAGAATAGAGACTGTAAAATGTTTACAGCATAAAAGTAGTAATGACACAAAAATAATATGATAGCAGCATAAAGACTAGTAATAAAATACTACACATCATTAAATATCAGATACTGAGTCACAGGAGTGAGACTGAGGAGGGTTTTTGTTTTGAAGGATGTAAAAAATATATTTGTGCATAAAAAGTTCAGTACAAATAACAGCAGGGATGGTTAAACAGACTATCAGCTGCTTGGAGGAATTACTGTTTAACAGTGGGTATTATAGTGACCTATGACATGTATATTTTACACTGTACTTTAAACGTGGTAGTTCAGAATTTATTAGATACAAGGAAAAGGTACAAGTGTGACCTCAAATCTTTTTTATTAGCAATAAATCTCAGATACAGTTCAGCTACTGGAAGACTTTACCTAAATGAGAAACTGTATCAGAAGTCCAGCAGCATTATTATTAGTGTATTTGCCCGAATATAGGACGACCCTGATTATAAGACGACCCCCATTTTTCAAGACTGATCTTCAGAAAAAAGAATAAATTCACTTTATAAAGAAACTATTTATTAAATTTTGAGAAAATAATTTATATGGTACCTTAATTATAGACTGCTTTAATATTTGCTTATTAAATCAGACAGGAACTAAAGTTCTATGTGACAACATATTTCAGTCAATTGGGAAAAAAAAGAAAAAAGAAGCTCTCTCTTCCTCACTCTGGCTGTGTGGGCCCTCCCTCCTCCCTCTCTCCTTCTCTCTCTCTCTCTCTCACTGAGACTGTGTGTGTGCGCGCAGCTTCAGAACCGGGTCCTGTGGACGTCAGGCAGAGCTGGATTCTCAGGTGTTTTTCAGGCTTGAGGATGAATGCGTGTGTGAATAGAGTGACGCGCTCACCTGTACAGAGCTCACGCTGAAAACACTGCAGCTGCAGCGGGTCCCACAGAAGGTGTCGGCTTCATACGTACTAAACAGAACCGGACCGAACCAAAAACCCAAACTAGTCTGAAAACGCCAGAAGTTGATCTGGCTGGAGCTGGACTTTGACATCAGGTGTTTTAATCCTCAATAGACCTGTAACTTTGAGGTGGAGCGGACATCTGGGACTGCTCGCGGTCTAAGAGCTGCTTCCTGCTGGCGGCGCTTCTACCGTTTGAACATAAAGCATGCGCCCCCTGCTGGGGCGCGATAGTAAGACGACTCCCCCTTTTCAAAATTATTTTTAATGAAAAAACCTCGTCTTATATGCGAGCAAATACGGTAGTCAGAGTTTCCTATCAGCTCTCAACATCATCAGATTCATTACTGAACACAATCATTTACACAGATTCTTTTTATGCACAAATATATTTGCACATTTGGTATTTTTCCCCTTTAAAAACAATAATCCTATTCAGTTTAAACTATCTGAGAATCAGAATCTGAGCCTTTCTAATGATTGTGCTGTTTTTTTTTTTTTATGATGCTGTAAATTAATTTAGAGTCAGTTATTTTAATTTTCTATTTTCTTACATTTGTGTGAATTTGTTCTCGACTTGCTGTCACTTTGCTGATAGTGAAACTGACTAAAGGGCTATTCTGTTCTGTTTCTCTCCTTCTCACTGTCCTCTGCACAACAGAACCAGAACAGCAGAACAATCTGTGGAGAACACTGATTATTCTACCGTTCTCCCTCCCTCCTTCATTCATTTCTTTTTGTATTTTGACTTCCTCCATCCTCCATCCTAAAGTAACCAGTGTTAACAGAGTTACTAGTTACTATATCTGCATCTTATAGAGAACCAATCAGCATCTCTTTCAGGTGAAACTTTAACAGCTGTTCTGATCAGGTGTCTCATCATCAGGAAGTAATGACGCTGGACAGTCGGACTACCGGATACCGATGTATTTTAATATTGTCCGACGGAGCTGTGTTTGATCGTAAATGGAGGAGGACAGGATGAACGGACTGAAGAACTAAATCGCGGCCGTTACAGTTCGTTCTGAAGCTAAAAAGACAGATGCCGACGTCACGCGACGCAAATCAGCTGTAGCATCAGAAAAGTCTACGTCCACAAAGAAGCCCCAGAGGAAAATAAAACGCCCCCAGAACCTCCTAAATGATCGGAAGCAGCGAAGTCAGCGGGGAAACTTTGACATTTCTCTGAGGCGTTTCAGTAGCGAGAGGCGCGTGAGTGACGGCACGTGAACGAGAGAGGGACAGAAATGAGACGCGCACACCTGAGTGAGAACGGCAGATAGAGAAGAAGAAAGAGATGCAGTGAGCGAGTGATAGAACTTAGAAGAGAAGCAAGTAGGGCCGGGCGATATGACGATTTTAGACCGTTTAACGATCTACATGTCTAACGATCTGTCATTTTTGGGAGATCGTTTTATCATGATTCACCCATTCTTCCCACCGGCCGTGAAAGCCTCACGAAACAGCCGTGACATGTAATACGCAGCGGAGAAGCGGAGGACGTTATCACACCTTTGTTTGACGTTAAACCAATCAGAGTGATTCATGGTGATATTAGCCCGCCCCCCTTTCACGTGTGTACAACCTGACAACAACAAACATGGCGGCGGCCGAGAGCGAACATGAGGATCTGGTTCCGAAGAGAAACCCGTCCTCCATTATATGGAACTGCTTTGGCTTTTCACCAGACGACAAAGAGCAAATTAAAATCATTTGCAAGGAGAGCGTCAAGGCAAGTGATGGCAACTCCTCAAGGGCAGCTAAAGCTAAAAAGCCAGTGCTTCCAAGCATTAAACGCTAACAGAGGCATCACAGAACTCAGAGGCAGAGACAGCAACGATGGAACAGCGTGACTGGTGCGGTAACGTTCCAAATGTGTCCTGAGCGACAAGTAGAAGGAGTGGGATTTAAAAAAATGATAAAAGTATTGGATCCGCGCTACGAGTTGCCCAGCTGCCTGCAAGTTTTTTTCGAACACCGCGATCCCGCGCATGTACGCTGAATGCAGAGAAAGTTGCATTAAATATTAAGAATGTGGAGTTCTTTGCTTCCACAAGCGATCTCTGGTCCAGTAGTCACATCTGAGTCGTATTTGAGTGTAACCATTCATTTTGTCAACAACTGGGAGCTGCAAAGTGCAACACTGCTAACAACCTTTCCGGAGGACCACACAGGAGAGCACATGATCACAGCAGGACTGAGAGAGGTTCTAGAGATGTGAAGCCCAGAAGAAGAAAACATGACCTCTATGACTAACATGGTGAAGGCTCTGGATCTGAATGGCTGGACACCACAGCCATGCTTTGGCCACAGATTACATCTTGCGAGTGGTGAGTTTATATAATAATCACAATTAAAATCAGTTATTTCATATTTTAAAAGGTTTTAATGTGTAAATATAAGCCTTACATGTAAATGTTTACATGTTGCACTGGTGATTGTTCTTAAATTTTAATAAATATGTTTATTTATTCAATGTTTCTCTTTTTTAATATGTAATTTTAGTTATTCTGATAATTTTTTTAAAATCATGATAAAATCGAGATCGTGATAATACAATTTAAAAATCGTGATATTCTATTTTTGCCATATCGCCCAGCCCTAGAAGCAAGTCGGTCAACATACATGTCCGACTATTTTGCGTTTTACGTCGGACAATTTTAAATTACGTCGGTAATGTCCGACGTGTTTTGCAAACACTGGACACATTTTAAGACCCAGATATCAAAATTCAATACTTTTTCAAGGCTTTTTAAAGGTATTATTTCTAAATTGGTGAATTCAATGCTTTTAAGGCGTTTTAAGGACCCGCGGGAACCCTGATGATGTGAGGACTTTGGGTTGAGGGAGAAAGCAGCGAGCGCCACTGCCAGAACATAAACCGAGTCGCGGACACCCCCGTATTGAAATGACGCTACGGGGCTCACAGCGGGCAGATCGCTGTTGATAATATCTGGAATCAACGAGAGCAGAAGATGCGCTCTAAGCGTACAGTTAGCTAGCGTCCATCCATTGATGTTCCAGTGAACCAAAACAAAATCAGAACTTACAGGCTGGGCGAACTCTCCTCACACCGGCGGCCTGCTCCCCGCAGCCTCTCCGGCTGGAGCGCGTTTAACAAGCCGTCCGTTGGCGGCCAGATAATTCTTCCCCGCAGGAATCTCCCAGAGGAGCGTTCTGATGTTATAATCCAGCAGCCTCTCCGCGTGTGACTTCGCCGATGAAACATAGACTCTGTCATAAAGGTCATGACCCTTGAGTTTAGATTTCCTGCGTAACACCATCACTTTATCCTGCACCGACTTCAGCTCCACTTTAATGAGCCCCGGGCGCTTTCCTCTCGATATCACCCGCTCCGCCGCCACCACCTCAGGTACCGGCTCGCAGCGCAGGCCCTCACGCAGCAGGTCATTCATCTTGGCCATTAAGTCTTCTTCACCATCCGCTTGTGGTAATCCAGCAACTATTAATGAAACATGTGGGTCAAACGGCTTTCCCTGCGCTTCATTTTCTTTCAGTCTTCTCCATTCTGGAGACCATAATGCCCACTTCCAGATCCAAGTTCAGACGCAACTTCGCCGCAATTTTTTCCCCACTCACTCTTCAGTGCTGCTTCACTCTCTGATATCGTCTTCTCCAAACTACCGCGCAGACTATCGATTTTTGCATTCATCTGTTCTTCCACTGAAGTCTGCATACGATCGAATTTAGCACTTAGAGCTCGCAACTCAGTCAGCATGTCACCGTCGGCTTCTTTCAGCTTGCGCTGATGAGTTTTATCAGCCATTGTAAATCAAAAATTCGCACCATTGTCTTCTGTACGGAAAAAAACAACTTTAATCAGGCCTGTCCACCAATTTCTCTAACTTTGATCACTTGGATCTCAAGATACTTAAAAGTTTAAGAGCGTGTCAAACATACAAAGGGACTCATGTGGCCATCTTCCCAGCATGCCTTCTCCTGCTAACTCCTTTGGTGGAACTTTGGTCACCCCAGAGTCAATAAGATCCACCCATCTTCAGTCCATGTGAGGATAATCATCTCCTCCAATTGCCTGCAGCTCTGATGCTGACTCTGACTCAACGGGCCAATAAATTTCCCATCACAACAAGGTGCTGTGTGAGAGGGTTGGTCCTGAAAACGGCTTCAGGAAATCTGTACAAAAATCAGCGAGTTAATGTGCCCAGACAGCACTCAAATGTGGCCTCATGAACAAAAACACTAAATGTTTTGTGGCCTGTTTTTCTAGCCCAGTGAACTAGACCTTCAGTTCTGCTCTGCAGACTTTGGTCTAGCCACGCTCATTGGAACCACAGCAGCCCACTGATTGGTCCGGTCGGTCTCGTCCAATCACAGAGCTCTAATGGTTTGGTGGGCGGGATTAGCCGATGACAGAAGAGGCAGAGCTCTGAGTCCGACTCAGAATTTAAACATGGTAGCAGCTCGGGATCCGCGTTCGTTTGAAACGGCTTTGGCATCAGCTTTGAACACTTTAGATTTGGACTTTTCTTTAAGACATGAACTGATACACTTAGGTCTTTCATTTTGAAAAAGGATTTATTGGCCGCTTTGCAGATGGGACACGAATATCCTAAATGTAGACCGGCCGAGGTAGCCAGCGCCTTTCTCGCCCGGTAGCGCTAGCTACCTCAGTCGGTCTACATTTAGGACATTCGCCAACGGCACGGCACACGGTAAAAGTTTAATCTACCAGCTGGTTCCAGTTGTCGCTGAATGGCTCTGATTAGGCCTAGCGCTATCCAATAGAATGTGAAGACAGTTTGACAACTGCTGATCCCGCCCCTATGAATAAGCCGTTTCAATGAGTCGTGGCCAGACTATATATCCACATATATAATCTGGCTTGCCAGGCTACCGTTTTTCCTTTTTTGATAAGCATTTTCTCAGGTGGGGTGGAGGTTTTTTTTTTGTTTTTTTTTTGCATTTTAGGGGGCCTTTAAAGCAGTCAAACATCGTAAAATTAGGCCTGGAGCGAAGCGTTGACAACGTAGACAAATTGATTTAAAAAAATAAAAAAAAACGTCTACATCAAATCCGGAAGTCGACGCATCGCGCCCATTCACCACTCGCACGCGAGGAACCAAAACAAAGCAGCATGGAGAACAAACCTCTGTCTCTAACAGCTTTCAGGCTCAGCAGCTTGCACTCCCATGCTCTACATGTCACCAGAACACAACCCACCGCCCTACCTCAGAGTTTTAGGAACAGAGTTCGGGTTGCCGCTCGTCTAGCTGTGTTTCTCAGTATAACTGTCAACAGCTGTGGCTTAAAAATTGGCCAATAAACAATGTTAACACTAAAACCCACACATTTATCTGTCAACGTCTTTATCAGAAGTTAGTCTTCTTTAACTTCAGTTGTTTTCAGAGACTTACATTAAATACTGATAACCTCCAAAAGTAGTTTCTTTTTGCAATAAGTTTTATTTTGGGACTATGAAATTGTTTAACTAACACACTCAGGAATTTATGCTGTGAACTGCACAGCGTTTGTTTTTGCTCTGCAGTTTTAAAATCTTAAAACAAGACGGATTGATGTCAAACTGCAGCTCTTCCTTAGAAAGTCATTTTATGTTGTGTTAAACACTCAGGAATGTCCACACTGTTAACCTCACAGTGTTTTGTTTAATACTACTACTTAGTATTTTTCCCAGCCTTTAAACTAGAGTTATTAGTCCTGTAAAAGAGTAAATACTGACAGATCTTCCATGTTGTAGAACACTGCTTTTATTTTGTTTTAAGCAGAAGATGTTTGGCTTTGGAAAACAGTTGTACATTTAAGTAATTTATTACAGTTTTTTTTTTTTGGGGGGGGGGGGGGGGGGGGGGTATTTGAGATTTTATGGATTTTATTGATTGTGCAACAGAAAATCATTAGAATAATCGTCTAATTATCCATTAGAATAGTCAGAATAGTAGACTATTCGATAAAATAATCACCCGAATAATCGTTTTAAAAATAATCGTTTTCCCCATATTCAAAATTACTGACACTGGTTTAGAATGCAATGCCAAGCACACCCTTAAAGGCCTCCAAATGGCTCACCTCTCCTGTTGCCAGGGCAACAAAGTTGTCAACTGTTTTGGGAACAGTTTTTCCAAAAACACCAATGACGATCCTCCCAACATCTTCATCTCCTATTCTGATGTCGAAGAAAACCTAGGGGGAAAAAAAAAAGTCATATTTCTGAATTTAGTTCATCAATACGAGTATTTCAAGGTAAAAAAAAAAAAAAAATCTGATCAGCAGATGAATCAAATCTGATAATCAGAATGTCCATGAATCAATCATCGTCAAGCAGCAATACAAAAAACAACTTGACATTCTATGCTGTCTGGACTCTCCATTGCCCAGCGCTCATCCATGCCGACTCCCAGAATCATTATGAAAATGTTCAGTTAAAGGGACATGAGGGTGCTTTGAAAAACAAACCTCATGAGCGCCGCGCCTGGCGCTGCGAATAACTGCAGCCTTTAACGTGAGCGCGCACAAACTTCTCACTAGTTCATAAGGGTTCAACCAAAGGCAGCCGGAGGCGAGTCCATAAATAAAAATACATTTTATTAATACAAAAGGAAATATAGTAAAACAATGCCCCGCGACGCACACACACACGATCAGACTGAGGGAGCCGATCTAACAGAGCTAATTTCGCTAGCTGCTATTTTCCAGTCCTTCCCAGCTGCCTGTATGCTAAAAGCTTTAATCAGCCGGTGTTCTCGGACACCAGGAGGAGAATTTGATAAATCTAGCGTGATAGAATCATGCCCTGCGTGATATCACCTTAGATTTATCAAATTCACATCACGGAGTGGAGCTCCGTAGCACCCGGAGGTCCGTGCGCAGCAGAGCCGCCTTAGATGCACTGTAAGCGGACTGAGGTCCAGGAAAAGGTTGGGGATTTGCGGCCTACAGTGCCGAGACCATAAACATGGACAGATTGCTGTGCGGTCGCACCTTTAGCTCTGTGAAACCCTTATAATCCATCAGAGAGGTTTTCAGCTCCATAAACGCTGCCAAATAACACCAGTTTTATGAGAAAAACCACTGGTTTAGACAAGGAAGTCCGCCATTGACTAGCAACACTACACAAAGGTGCAATACTGCCACCTACTGGATATACATTTATTATTACTTTTTTTTTTTTTTTTTTATTACAAACAATATAACAGTTATACAGAAATAAAATAAAAGAGAAAGGAAAAATAACACCAAGTAATAGTAACTAATTAAACTAATAATATATATGTATATAAGAAAGGCACCGCTTGGGACAAACAATAAGACTTTAGCATAAATTAACTAATGATAATTCTTTCAGATACTTCAATTGTTTCTCATTCCTTGAAAATGAAAAAAACATGGAGGTTTTGGAGGGACTTTGAAAACCTTGCTTTGTGTATGTGAAATTTACCAATCAGGATTATTAAATTAATTACTAAACTTACAGCTTTATTATTACCTTCAAAACTTGAAATAATGTCTTTATTTTCCAAATTAATATTATAACCAATTTTTGTGTTAACCAATTTCTCCAAGTCTCTCCAAAACCCAGCTGAGTGGGGGCATATACAAAACAAATGTAAGATACATTCAGGTTCCACTTCACAAAAAGTGCATTTGTCATTGATGCTAGTAAATTTGGAAACTATTTTGTTACAAGGATAAATGTTATGTAAAATTTTAAAGTGCAGTTCCCTTATTTTGTTTGAAATGCAGAATTGGTAAGGGCACATCCATGCTTTCCGCCAACCTATATTGTTTAACTGTGAATTCCAATAATATTTTCCTCTAGGCGAAACTTTGTTATGATGCTGAAGTACTTTCCTGAGATGTTTGTTTGTACATTTCTTGTCCACTATTTCAATCCCTCCAATCTTTAAGGATGGCATTTGAATATTTACTCTTTGGTAAGTTAAGTGAGATTTCATTAACTCAATCATACCTTGGGGGATAGATTTTATAACAGAAACAAATTCTTTGCATTTGACAGGAAAAGATTTGGCTTTCAGAAAGTTTTCATAACTGTATAGATAACCATTGTCTTGAAATAAATCTGCAACAAAAACAATACCCCTTTCAATCCAACCCTCTTTGTATATGCTTTTCTTCCTTATAGTAATATTCCCATTGTTCCACAGTATTTCCTTATGTGGACTGAAGTTGTGAAGATGACACAGCTTCCAAGATAACAACGCCTGCTGATAAAACGTGGACAGTTTCACGGGTAATTTCAGAACATTATAATTGCAACCCATTAAAAATTTTAAACCACCCATCATTTTGAATATATTCTGTGGGATAAAGTTCCACATTGATTCTGGTTCTAAACAATTCCTGAGCCATTTGACTTTAAAAGTGGAGTTCAGACTGTAAAAATCCAAAAGCTCCAAGCCTCCTTCTGCTCTCTCTAAACCAAGGATTTCTTTCTTAAGATGATGGTGTCTATTTTTCCAGACAAAGTTTACAAACTGATTATTAATTTCTTTACAAAGCGCATTATTTACTGAGATTGACAGTGTAGGATAAACAAATCTTGATACTCCTTCAGCTTTTACCAGTAGTACTCTTCCAATAATCGAGAGATCCCTCTGCAGCCACATATTTAAAATCGATTTGGCTTTACTAATTTTAGGGAAAAAGTTTAATTGTTGCCTTAGATTCACATTTTTTACTATATTGATTCCCAAGTATTTAACTGTTTGTTTTACTGGGATATTATCCATAAATTGCTCCTCAGTTTCATATAAACACAGGATCTCACTTTTATTAATATTAAGTTTTAATCCTGAAGCATCAGAAAATGCTCCAGTGGCCTGAAGTGCAGCTGTTATTTGTGATTTATCCTTTAGAAACAAAACCGTGTCGTCTGCCAGCTGGGAAATCTTTATTTCTCTGTTAAATATTGTCAAACCATGGATATCTGAGTTGTGTGAAATATTCAAAAATAAAAGTTCTGCGACTATCAGAAACAGAAAACATGAAATAGGACAGCCTTGTCGTACACCTCTTGATATAGGGAAACTCTTGGACATCTTAGAGTATAAAATAACTGAGCTGCTTATGTCTTTATAAAACATGGCCATATTATTTATAAACTTGTCTCCAAAGCCGAAAATTTCTAAAGTTTTTGTAATAAACGAATGCTCAATAGAATCGAAGGCCTTGTAAAAATCAAGGAAGACCATTAATGCCTTGGAATTTATATAGTCAGAATAATCCAGTAAATCCAGCACTAATCTTATATTAGAGCTAATGTGTCTCTTAGCCATAAAACCGTTTTGGTTTTCACTTATTATCTCATCTAAATGTTTTTTAAGTCTTTTCGAATAAACTTGTGCTATGATTTTATAGTCTATATTTAAAAGTGAAACAGGCCTCCAGTTTTCAATACATAAATGATCTTTACCTGGCTTTGGAATCAAGATTATTAAACCTTGTTTCATGGTGGCTGTCATGACTTTACTGTTTATACAATCTGTGAACATAAGCAAAAGATGCTCTTTAATTAAATCCCAAAAACAAAGATAAAATTCTACAGAAAGACCATCATTACCAGGTGATTTCCTTAAACTCATTGAATTTATTGCATCTGTAATTTCTGAACATAAAAGTTCAGCCTCACAAATATTTTTAAAGTCCTCTGAAATCCGCGATGTATACTTTTTAACGTTCTCCATAAATACATTACACTTTTCTTGGCTAAATTCAGATGTATATAATTCCCTATAAAATGATGTAATATAACTGGAGATTGCATCCGGATCTGAACTCTTAACTCTGTTTATATTTAGAGAAGTAATGTTATTTCTATTTCTTTTCTCCAGAGCGAAAAAATAACTTGAGTTCCTTTCTCCTTCTTCCAACCACTTAGCTGTAGACCTGATGAATGCACCTTTTGCCAAGTTCACATACATTTTATCAAGTTCATCTTTCAGATTATTTAGTGTTTTCAATTCTTCAACTGATAAATTATGTTTAATGGCCAGTGGCTGTAACTTATTCATTAAAGACTCCATTTTAGTACAGTTTTGCCTCTTAATTTCCTTACTCCGCCTTATTGCAACTTGTCTTACTTTAAATTTGAAGAATTCCCATTTTTGAGCTGGATTCATGTCATTTACATTAAATACCGGTATATCTTTCACTAATGTACCCATACTTTCCTTAAACTGCTTGTCCTCTAATAAATCATTATTTAATTTCCAGTAACCCCTAACACCTGATTGCTCTTTAGCTCCTTTCAGCCTAAGACTTATGATTTTATGATCCGACAGTGGAGCATGAGTGTGAGAAACATCTGTAACAAATTGTAATCCCTGTGATGTCATCAGCCATAGATCAATTCTTGATTGCAAGCTTCTTTTGAAATTCGACCATGTATATTCTATAGCATTTGGGTTAATAAATCTCCA
This sequence comes from Callopanchax toddi, assembly GCA_006937965.1. Taxonomy (NCBI): domain Eukaryota; kingdom Metazoa; phylum Chordata; class Actinopteri; order Cyprinodontiformes; family Nothobranchiidae; genus Callopanchax; species Callopanchax toddi. Next base: position 493,390 of record SSNR01000230.1, read on the forward strand.
CACATCTGTAAGTAAAAATTTGTCACTTATAAATGAGAAGGGTTTAAAGCCTGTGATTGATGAAACTCTCGGCGGGTGTCTGTCCATAACGTCATCTGGAGCGTCATTATAATCACCCCCTATAATTATGAGAGCATCATTGAATTTTGCATTTAAACCTTCGAGTTTTAACGACAATCCTGTAAACACGTCTTTTGCTTGAGATGCATTATTTGGACCATAAACATTGGCAATTATGAAAATCATATTGTCCACCTTTAGAACTAAAATTATCCAACGACCATCACTTGAAACCATAGATTCCAGAATATCTCCATCAAATCTGTTTAACAAAATTGCAACACCAGCTGAATGATTTGTGCCATGAGAAAAATATATTGTAGACCCCCATTGTGACCTCCAGAATTTCTCATCATCCCTACATGAATGAGTTTCTTGCAAAAAAATCAAATCAGTATTACAATTCCTGCTAAATAAAAACATAGCTTTTCTTTTAGTGTTATCCCTTAAACCCCTTGCATTAATAGAACATAAATTCAGCCAATTAACCATCTTCTTACAATCCTGTTCTGCTCTCACTCACATGGTCAGGCTGCAGGTAGCAGATATCAAGCGTCATCCTTTTCAACTCTGGAATCTTTTCTTCAGGACACTTGTTTCAGTGTTTATGCGTCCATGAGACTGTAAGTTTTACCTCTTTTACTGCTGGTCCAGTTAGTAAACGGTATACTGTCGAGTTTATAATGTTTCTGTCGAGTTTATAATGTTTTAAGTGTCCTTAGTCTCCTATTTCAGTAGTTTTATGTTGTATTCAACATAATATGTAAAGATATTAAACATTATGTTAGTTATTCTGTTTTATTGCTGTTAATTCGGCCGTTTTTACTGGTCTCATGTGAGTCGCGCTGGTGGTGCGTTCAATGACTGTTGGAAACCAGAAATTCCCACTTACCTCGCTTACGTCTTCCCTTCCGTCCGTTTTAGGCGAGAATATTGTGTTATTTAACTTTCTTGGTATTTCTTTGCACTGATCCTGTTTTATATTTGTATTTAAACAGAATATTGTTTGTTCTGATCACTTATTGTGATTTGTTCTGTTTGTAGAAACCATAAACCATAACAAACAAGATAAATAAAGATTGGAATGAAGAGAAATGGCGTCTCTCATGATTGTTCTGGCCGGACAACCTGAGGAGATTGAAGATTAAATCAGTTACCTAAGTAGTCCTTCAAGAGGTCACGTCTGAATAGCAAAACCTCCCCAATAGATGTGATGTGATGGAGCTCACATATGAAGAAGGGAACAGAGAGGGGGTTTATGCTGCTGATCCTGGGTCAGTGTTTAGAGCTGAATGAGATGAACGTTCACCCATACAGACTAGAGAGACTATAACTTCTCAGATCTGATAACATTGTTATACTCCACTGTCTCTTTTGACACTTGTTAATCCATCAAATTGACCAGATGATACATAACTCATGAACATTAACTGTATAAACCCAGCCATTGTGAGCTGTTGGATGGCTTTAATCAGGAAGACATAAGACTTAAAGTGCCTGTGACTCCATATTTAAATCACTTTATATTAAACAGGTGTAATCTTTGATGCCTCTAGATTAGCGTTGCACCATTATAACTCAAAATACGCTGTAATTATTTCCTAACGAGCAACTCAGAGATCAGAAGAAAGCGCCGCCTTCCGGTTCTGCTGGGTTTCTCCTTATTTGGCAGCCTGACACTTCTGCTGCAGCAGGGGGCAGTGCCGTCGCGTGAAAGAGAAACGAAACTGAAACTAAACACTACACGGTCTATGGGCAATGGCGGCGGCACTGCCTCGCTCCAGTTGTCGTGAACGTGCATGTGGGAGGAGAATTGACCATATAAGCAAGTCCGGATCACTATGACCTCATAGCGGGCTGGAGTGAAAAAAACTGTTTGAAACCTGGGTCTGAAATCTTGAAGAGCTTCTCACTGGCTGGACTAGGAGACCGATGGATGCCGTTTTTTGCTNAAAAGAAAGAAAAACAGAAAAAGTATAACTAACCTTAGACCTCAACTATAAGTACCAGTCCTTTAAATTTATCATTTAACCAGTAGTATACCATTATTTTTTTTTTTTTTTTCTCCCAGCATTCAGCACCATTGACTGATGCAGCAAATAACTTAACCAGTCACTCTTTTCCCTTCAATGTAAGCCTGACAGCCTCTGAAGCCTGCTTGTTTCCCCTGTCTTCTGGCTGCTTCCACCAGTGGCCACAGCCGATTCCTTTCCATCCTGTCTCCATGTGTCAAATCCTCTTTGATGAGCAGCTTCTTTTCTTTCAGGATTTCATTGTCACGAGAGAGTTTCCATAATTTAGTCCGATAAGAACGCATGGTGAACTGAATGAGAACCGGGCGAATTGAATTCTCTCGCCGTACACCGACTCTGTGGACTGTGTCGACGAAGAAACCCATCTTCTCTTTGTCTTCTGGAGCAAGAGCAGCAAACAGCGTCATTACCTCCACTTTGACGTTTTCCTCAGGTGTCTCCTTCATGCCATACAACCGCAGATTCCAGCGCCTGCTGTATCGCTCCGCCTCGTCCCCCTTCTGCTGGAGACTTGCTACCCGCACCGAAATATCTTTCATCTCCATTTCATTCTTTTGAACTTGTATTTCCACTGCTTTCAGTTGCTCGCACACTTTGGCAATGACCTCAGTGTTCTTTGATAATTTTTGTTCGAGTGCGGTAAAGCGACCTGATAACTCCAGCACGGCTTTCAAAATGTCATCATTTGAAGTTTCGTATTTAGGCGGCCACTCCTTTGGGTCTGGACCCTTTGTAGGTGTAACCGGGAGTGGAGTGAGTAGCCCATCCGAGCCACTAACGTCTTGCTCCAACAGAGCGCTCCCTTCTTTAAGCTTGACATTCTTTCCTCCTCTTTTTGCCATGTTTAATTCCGGTTAGCTTTACGCTACAACGTTGTTGTCGGCTTGGTAGACTGCCGCAAGTCTCTATGCGACTTTCCGCCTACAGTTCAGTTATATTGTTTTTACTCACAATGCTTCTTTGTGTGTTATCTGGGTGCTCAATACTGAAGAGTTTCCAGTTTAGTTGTCCAGTTTGATTCCCTTTTCTTTCGTGGTACAATTATAGCCTCGGAGCTCCTCACCACGCGTCCGCACCAGTCGCCATCTTGGCTACATTTATTATTACTTTTTTAGCCCGAGAACGCGCAGAAGCGTCAGTTGACGTCACATCCGTAGGACAGCACGGGAAATTCGGACCCCGAATTGCAGAACATTTTACAGCTCACAGCCTGTTCAAGATAATGGAATGATACATGGGTGGCCTCATTCTTTTTGATTTAAAATGCTTCATCACTCATTAACCTAAATAAACTGAACATGCATGATTACTTTGATTAAAATCCTGCATCTAGTCCCTTTAAAAAGAATAAAAAAGGTTGTGAGAAAAATCTTAAGTTTGCTAAATTTAAAACGTATTTATTAGACACCAATGGCAAGACAGACCAAAGCTGCAGGTCAGAGACAGAAAGACAGTAATACAGAAATACAGAGGCAGCAGGACAGACAGACATAAACAAGAAGATGATGGATAATTTCACTTCTCAGGCGTCACTGACTGGATCAATTCAATTCCCTTGATGTTCAAAGTTTAATTTATCATGCAGAAAAACTGACAGAACGCAAATGTGTTTGACAGACTGCTAAAGTATCAATAAATATTTTGCCAAAGGTTCTTTACCAAGTCGTGCGTGCAGCACCGAATCTTTATTTGCATTCAGATAATCAAGAATATTTCCTTTTCAACGTTTTGTTTAGGAAAAAACAAGCAAATGTCTCAGTAATCCATACAACTAGTTAACCACCAAGCTAAGCGGAGACGTGGTGCGCGGCCGTCTTGTGTGATTTCTGGAGGTGATGTGTTCTGGTGCTTATCATCTACAACTGCAGACGTGGACAAACGCTGCACCCCAACGGGTTCTGATCCCCTTTACATGTAATTAATACTCATTTCATTTAGCATGGCCTCGATCTAATGAGACTCCTGACAACACTCACATGTAATAATTTTTCTGTGGGCTCACAAAGTACAATAACTAAAATTAGCCGCCTGTTAGCTACCGCTAGCTAGGCTAGGAGTTGACCAGAAAAGCCTGGAGGCTTTCAGCAGTCTGTGGATGACGTGGCTTCCCAACTTCCAAGCAGCACCTACCAGTTAGCTTTAAAGCTTAGCTACCAGTTAGCTTTCAAGTTTAGCTACCAGTTAGCTTTAGAGTTTAGCTACCAGTTAGCTTTAAAGCTTAGCTGTCGGAAAGAACTAACTTTGCTTTATTCCCAGCAGCATTCCCGTAAGAATCAGCTAGCTCTGGAGCTACCACGTACCTTGGCCGTTACTTTGGGACCTTTCTTCTTCTCGTCAGCAGATGAACCGTTTGGGAAAGCGAGAAAAATCAAAGATCCCACAATAACCGTAACAGCCACAAGGAACTTCATCCTTCTTTCACAGAGTCTAACCATCAACGAGGGGATAAAGGACGGCACAGAGACGGAGGCCTAGATGTTAGCTATATATCAAGTCCGCTGGGGGGAGGGAGTGCTGTGTCCAGAGCGCGTGCCGAGCTTTCGGGGTGACACGTAGACGCATGGGACTCTGATTGGGTCACGTTTCAGATCCTTTTAGCCAATCAGATGCAGACGCGTAACTCTAGGCGCGTTCTTTTTTTTTTTTTTGTTGTTGTTCTTTATTGAATCTTAACAAGTACAGTCAGATAAGAACAGATGACAAGAAATTTAAGAATGATAATAGGCAAGACACTAAATATCAAGATAAACAAAAGATACAAATAATTAAATAAGTAAAAGAAATTAAATTAAAAAATATATATATAACGAGAGGTGCGAGAGTGTGTATTACATGAAAACATTCAATAGTTTACAGATTTCAACAGTTTTGAGAGCCTTCTTGTTTTTTGATGAGCAGATTGTTCTCAAATATTGTTCAAGTTCTTTTTTCAGCAAAAAGAGTTCAGGTTTTCCTCCAGTAAATTTGCTTTTGTGTATGTGAAATTTTGCCCAAAATAAACACAGAATGTATTCTGAAACATAGTTCTTATCTTGGTGTTCAGATGTTTACTGGGTGAGAAGCAAACATTTCCAAGAAAATAATTCAAAACATCTGGGGACTCAACTGTCAGAGGAGCAGGAGCGTGGGAGCTCCTGAGTAACATGCACAAACCAGATGGGATAGCATCAAACACAACTGAAAAATCCTTAGGTGTTACTGGTACAGTATATTTCACAAGAAATTCTGAATAATTGTATAATTGACCATCTTCGTTGAACAGCTAACTAACTAAAATAATTCCATTGTTGAACCAATTATTGAAAAACAGTATTTTGTTTTTATAAACAATGCTGTGATTATTCCAAATAAAACAATTCTGTGAGGAAAAATTGTGTTTGTAAATTAATTTCCACGCCAAGAGAATTTGTTGATGGAAGAGAGAGAGTTTCAGTGGAATTTTCTGTATGCTATAATCACATAACAGCAGGAAGTTAAGGCCGCCTAAATTGGAAAATACATGATGTGAGACAAAGTTCCAAATTGAGGTGGGATCTTTTAAATATTTTTTAATGCAAAGCAAGTTTTATAAATGAGCACCCAGGTGCCTGAACCACCTCAACTGGCTCCTTTCGTTATGGAGGAGCAGCAGCTTTTCTGACTGTTGACATAAAAAAGCCACCAGTGTTGGAAGCAAATCCTAGAAACCAGACTGGAATTCACAAGTCCTGGGTGCTCATTTATAAAACTTGCTTACGCACAAAATGGGCCAAAAAGTTGCGTAGGTCACTTGACTGAAAATTTGGGATTTATAAAAGAAAACGTAACGGAAAAATGTGCGCAACTCTAAGCAAACTTTAGACCTTGCATGTTGGAGACGTGAAACCTGTCAGAGCAGCTGGTGAGATGAAAAATGTTGAATTTTTGACACAATTAAAGACTTGTATCCCCTCGTGCACACAGAACCAACAATCCGTCTCTAAAAAGAATAAAAATGAAAATCTGAATAAAACTATGTCGCATTTTAGAATAATATCCCATTATGTTCATCCAGTCGTCTTCAGATTATATAACAAACTGCACTTATTGGTGCATTAATTGTGATTTCTGAGACTTATGAATCCTGCAGTGACACTTGAGCGTAATGCGCTGCAGCCAGTAGTCAGACTCCGGATAAATGGGAGAGAGTTTTTAGAGATTTCTAGATAATGACTGGACGATCGATTAGCTGATAGATTCATTAGAGCATCCTATGGATCAACTGGGTCCAGTATTAGATCATCAGAACCATCGGAACCAGTAAAACCCGGTGTCACCGGCCGTTCTCAGGTTCCCTTCAACCAGCGATTTATCCAACAGGTTGACTGTTTAACAGGATGAACAACATGACGTGTCTTCCCCTTTGGATTAAATTAAATGTTGTCATTAAACGTTTCTCTTAGATCTTAGATCTACACCATCTCTCTGTCAGACTGACAGCAGCGCTGAAGACTGGCTCTCCTCTCGGAGCACTTCCGTGTCTCGTAATTCGTCACATTTCACCACCAAATAAAACATTTTTTCCGTCCATCCACCACAAGCACCTCGAGTTTCAGCCTCTGTAAAATCACGTTTTCTAAACCTCTCCATTGTCACGATTTACTGTTAAAAGCCAGAAACCCACCGGCTTATGCATATGCAATTATTCATGAGGTACTTAGCATTGACCGTATATGGCAGAATGTGGGTGTGTAGGAGGAGGGTTCTGACCCAAAAACAGCTGAGCACAGTTCTAGGTCTGAGAGCGATTTATAAAGCAGAATAGTGGATCTGTGCGTCTGCAGGGTTTTATAAATCGGAAATGGAATTTGCGTACCGAAAATTTTTTGCTGAGCTTAAGCAAGTTTTAGTAAGGATTCTACGCAAAGTTTTATAAATGAGCACCCTGATGAGCCTCAAAGCTTCTGAGAAAACGTCTTCTGGACTGATGAGACCAAACTGGAGCTTATTTGGTAAATCACATCACTCTAAGGTCACATACACTAACATGAAGCATCCACAGAAAACACTAGACCTGCTGTGGATGATGGAGGAGGCTCAGTTCTGTTCTGCTGCATCTGGATCAGAGGATCTAGAATTGGTTCTTTTTTCAGTCGACTTGAAGAGAAAAGTTTTTGTGGCCAAAAATAAATTTCAGGTCAGCCAAGTTACTAGTCCTAACTTGACTAAATATGGATATTTAAAGTTTTTAGCAGATAAATAACTAGCAAACTCTTACCCCATTATCACATTGAGCTGATTTCCAAATTAAAGTTGATAAATAAAAACAAATCGGTTAATTTTCATTTAGCACTCGAGTTCTTTGAGTGCTAATAGACAGCGTAACAAACAAGGAACACACATCTCTACATCCAAAGTTTAATGACAGTCTACAAGTGAATGAAACTTGGTACAAATATTAAAAACATGGCAGATGATGAGTAAAGTTGAAGAGATTGTACTTGCAAAAGAAGAAAAGAGAAAAGGAGTAGGGGAGGGGTCTGAGGTTACATTCACCTTTAGTACACCCGACAGCTTTACTAGTGCAAAGAATCAATTCTGCTGAAACCAAATGCCACAAAACCATGTTTGCATTAAGACTATTATTGCATGCCTTTAGTGGCCATTTGAGGTATACAAAAACATGATCTGGACATGATGCACTGTTAAAGAAGAAATACCCAGGTCTCCCGTTTCCTTTTTATAGGGGTTTCCAGTCAACCATGACACTGTTGAATCTTATCGGCTTAAATGAACCAAAAACACATTGATCCTCTATCAGAATATGACCTACAGCCCACCTGACACTTCAAAACACATAACTAGTTATTTATGTAACAGAACATCTAGAGTTAGCTGGTATCTGAACATAAACTGAGAGAATAACCTGCTTCAAATCAATAGTTTTGTTTTTGTTGCCATTTTTAATTACAGCATTGTATCATTCATCTAAAAAATAATAAAGCTGATATGGAGTTACAGAAGTACCAAAAAAACGGTATATACTTGGGAGTGTTTTGGTCAAACAAAGACAAAAAACTAAGTTGTTGTAATCTTCTCTCAATAATCTCAGGTTTATCTGGATGTAAGTAGATCAAAAAGAAATGCTTGATGTTCTGATTTTCAAGTGTGCACAGAAACAAAGAAGAGACAGTTTTAAGTTGTTACAGTACAAGTGTCTTAGGGATCATGACTTTTAAGCTTTGTTTGGCTCTGAAATATGAAGTGTTTGATTAAACATTAATTTCCTTGTCAAGGCACAGCGTATAAAGATATGCAGGTCAAAGTAAAGTAGCTGTGACAATAAAACTCTTTGGAGTTTCTAAAGATGGCTTTGATCTGTGCACAGTGCATAGAGTTCAGCTGCGTTGCAGCTTAGAACGATCCACTACTGCCTCCCTTTGTGTTTGTTGGAGTGTTTGTGGGGGCATCGGGGCTACAGAGTAGAGAGGGGGAGTCATCAGGCAGGATTCAACAGAGGCTGATCACCTAAATTCAGCAAGTCTTTGGGACAAAGGGACCCGCATCTGAACCTAACTCTCTGGTTCAGAAGATGTGGCTGAGCCTTCAGTCACAGCTGAGGGTTTACTAGCTGTTCATTAGTTCTTACAGACTGAGTGGCAGAAATCTCAAAAGTGCTGCTGGCTCTTAAACTCTGAGTAAAACAGTCCCTCTGCTGAGATGGCATCCCCGAGCCCTACTGTCCGAAGTGGGTGTTTGCAGACCAGGACTGGCGTCATGTGGAAGGTAATGTTCCCACGATGCCACACCATAACGGGCTCAGCTGGGTTCAGAGACAGATGCTCTCGTGGCTCAGCATGAGAGCTGTAAAACTCCAGAGGGGCCTTGAGCTCCACTTTGTCAACATCAACAGCATGGAGTCCACAGGCCTGACTACTGGCCACGCGGGCTCCTGCCATCACAGCGGCCGCCTGGTTCCCCCAGTGTCCCTCCACTGTAGCCAGGATGTGGTATGCCAGCGTGTGGAAGTGAATACGAGTGAGATCGGCCTCTGATGATGGATCGCTGCGGCCGTGATGCTCCAGGATCCAGAGGAGGATGTCGCTGACGCGACCCACATCTGGAATGCCCTTCCACGCAGGCAGAGCTGCATGAGGCCCCTCTCCGGCCTGAGAGAGGAAGAGCAGCTCCTGCTCGTTCAGCCCAATGGAGCTGACAATGGGCATGACCTGCTAACAGAAGGAAACACTTTAATTAAATATACAGCTCTCCTCTGGGACCTGTACAAAACACCACTCTTTTCTCTGTAATACGATTCATCATTGCTACTGTAGTTCACATATACCTCCTGCATGATGCTGTTCATGAAGTCTTTGTCCGTCATGCTTGCCAACTCCAGATGGATGGGAATATCTTTAGGAATTTCAGCTATGGATGCAACAGCCTGCAAATTGGACAAGAAGACTGCATGATTACACAGTTCAGAACACAAACAGATAAAAAGCATGTTTTATTATGAATAACTCTAAATGTAAGCAGTGTTTATTAGCCAATACAGAGCAGTGAAACTAGGAGTCCCTCACAGATTTCTTGTTCTATTTTTGTCACTTTAAGAAACATTTGGGTCATTCTGAAGTGGTTTCTACCAGTTATTTATCTACAGTAAAGACCATACACACTGGTGACATCACTCAGAGCAGGTAGTCTCTACAAACAGGAAGTTGTCCTCTGACCAGTTATTTCAAATACCAGAAAATTAGCTGCTAGTTGTCACTGATCTGCAGCAGTGTCTCTCCTGATCCGACTAGCCATGAGTATGACTTCAGTCAGAGGACTACTTCCTGTTTCTGGCCAATTCAGAGCACTAGACAATTTTGGAGTATATCTCTAGCTTTGAGCACTTTCAAAACCTTAGACATTCTTTAAAATTCAAACATTTTAAAGGTGCTATAGGTAAATTGCAAAACACATTTCGCTTAAATTTTTTTTTAATGCTTCTTAACAACGTTCTAACATAGTATAGCTATAAATATAATGTGGCAATTTTTAAAAAACTCAAANCACAAGTCTGTTTTTATTACAAACACACCAGGGTGAATCCTCAAGCTGCCCAAAGTGCAAAGGCACACGCTGAGACAAACGTGTGTGTCCGTACGTCGTGTTTCCGCCTGCAACACTCCCCTACTGAACGAGCAGTAATAATAATCACCCCATTCAGTGGCGTTAGGATTCCCTCACAGCATCACAGTAGGCACAAAAAGGTGCACGCCGCCACGCGCTCCACACCATTGATTGTATGAAGGGTCGCGCTGAGCGATCCCTTCGATTAAACACTGAAAACGACTCCAAGATCACACATAAGGGGAGCGGGAGGTGGAAGCATAGCAAAGCATCTAAAGAAATACCTCAATAAAAATAACTCTACATTTATTTAGCATCGAATAACCAGTATACCCTGCTTGCAACCTCCAAAACCAGAGGAGATCATTTAGTCAACCTCAGGCCTTTTTTCCCACTGAGCTGGGATCAGAAATTCCCAAGTGCATTTATAGTGGGGATAAAAGAAGATGACTATGGATTTATGTGTCCAATGTAGGGCTGGGGGAAACCAATTATTTTTAAAACGATTATTCAGGCGATTATTTTATCGAATAGTCGACTATTCTAATGGATAATTAGACGATTATTCTAACGATTATTTTTCTGTTGCACGATTAATAAAAACCATAAAATTTCAAATAAATACCCGCCACCCAAAAAAACTTTAATAAATTCCTTAAATGTACAACTGTTTTCCACAGCCAAACATCTTCTGCTTAAAACAGAATCAAAGCAGTGTTCTACAAGATGGAAGAGCTGTCAGTATTTACTCTTTTACAGAACAATAAAGGTTTGGAAAAAAATATTAAGTTGTAGTACTAAACAAAACACTGAGGTGCACAGAATGGACATTATGAGTGTTTAACACAAACTAAAAGGACAGTTTCTAAGGAAGAGCTGCAGTTTGACATCAATCTCTCTTGTTTTAAAGATTTAAAAACTGCAGAGCAAAAACAAACACTGACAGTTCACAGCAGACATTCCTGAGTGTGTTAGTTAAACTATTTCATCGTCCCAAAATGAAACTGAGCTGCTGTTCTGTCAGTGTGTTCAGAAAGTTCATGTAGCAGGATGTTACACCACAGCAGCCAGGGCGGGGAATCTCTTTTCATTCTCCTTGTTAGCTTGAGTGGTCATGGAGGCAAAAGTGTAGTTTGACGTGGAAGGACGAAAAGGAATCCAGAAGAAGTCGTTTTTCTCCATTTCATTTGCTGCAGCTTCAACCACACCTCTACATGACATTACATGTCCAACCTGACCAAAGTGACAGCTTATATACACCTGCTACCAATTAGGCAAAACCATTACTATAATACACGTTTGGATCCTAACAATAAACTAGAAAGTTCCTGAAGAAACTTTGAGAGGGCGTGCTACCGGCGGCATCAGTGAAAAGTGTTGGTACTGCAGCTTAACTCCATCATGGAATACTGGCACCCTCTAGTGGTGGGTGTATATATATATATATATATATATATATATATATATATATATATATATACTCTTAACTCCGTTTATATTTAGAGAAGTAATGTTATTTCTTTTTCTATTTCTTTTCTCCAGAGCGAAAAAATAACGAGTTCCTTTCTCCTTCTTCCAACCACTTAGCTCTAGACCTGATGAATGCACCTTTTGCCAAGTTCACATACATTTTATCAAGTTCATCTTTCAGATTATTTAGTGTTTTCAATTCTTCAACTGATAAATTATGTTTAATGGCCAGTGGCTGTAACTTATTCATTAAAGACTCCATTTTAGTACAGTTTTGCCTCTTAATTTCCTTACTCCGCCTTATCGCAACTTGTCTTACTTTAAATTTGAAGAATTCCCATTTTTGAGCTGGATTCATGTCATTTACATTAAATATATCTTTTACTAATGTACCTATACTTTCCTTAAACTGCTTGTCCTCTAATAAATCATTATTTAATTTCCAGTAACCCCTAACACCTGATTGCTCTTTAGCTCCATTCAGCCTAAGACTTATGATTTTATGATCCGACAGTGGAGCATGAGTGTGAGAAACATCTGTAACAAATTGTAATCCCTGTGATGTCATCAGCCATAGATCAATTCTTGATTGCAAGCTTCTTTTGGAATTCGACCATGTATATTCTATACCATTTGGGTTAATAAATCTCCACACATCTGTAAGTAAAAATTTGTCACTTATAAATGAGAAGGGTTTAAAGCCTGTGATTGATGAAACTCTCGGCGGGTGTCTGTCCATAACGTCATCTGGAGCGTCATTATAATCACCCCCTATAATTATGAGAGCATCATTGAATTTTGCATTTAAAGCTTCGAGTTTTAACGACAATCCTGTAAACACGTCTTTTGCTTGAGATGCATTATTTGGACCATAAACATTGGCAATTATGAAAATCATATTGTCCACCTTTAGAACTAAAATTATCCAACGACCATCACTTGAAACCATAGATTCCAGAATATCTCCATCAAATCTGTTTAACAAAATTGCAACACCAGCTGAGTGATTTGTGCCATGAGAAAAATATATTGTAGACCCCCATTGTGACCTCCAGAATTTCTCATCATCCCTACATGAATGAGTTTCTTGCAAAAAAACCAAATCAGTATTACAATTCCTGCTAAATAAAAACATAGCTTTTCTTTTAGTGTTATCCCTTAAACCCCTTGCGTTAATAGAACATAAATTCAGTGCCTTAAAACTAAAACATGTCATAATTAATAGAGAATTAGCTGTATAAAAACAGCTCAACCCTTTACCTTAAAGAAAAGAAAGAAAAACAGAAAAAGTATAACTAACCTTAGACCTCAACTATAAGTACCAGTCCTTTAAATTTATCATTTAACCAGTAGTATACCATTATTTTTTTTTTTTTTTTCTCCCAGCATTCAGCACCATTGACTGATGCAGCAAATAACTTAACCAGTCACTCTTTTCCCTTCAATGTAAGCCTGACAGCCTCTGAAGCCTGCTTGTTTCCCCTGTCTTCTGGCTGCTTCCACCAGTGGCCACAGCCGATTCCTTTCCATCCTGTCTCCATGTGTCAAATCCTCTTTGATGAGCAGCTTCTTTTCTTTCAGGATTTCATTGTCACGAGAGAGTTTCCATAATTTAGTCCGATAAGAACGCATGGTGAACTGAATGAGAACCGGGCGAATTGAATTCTCTCGCCGTACACCGACTCTGTGGACTGTGTCGACGAAGAAACCCATCTTCTCTTTGTCTTCTGGAGCAAGAGCAGCAAACAGCGTCATTACCTCCACTTTGACGTTTTCCTCAGGTGTCTCCTTCATGCCATACAACCGCAGATTCCAGCGCCTGCTGTATCGCTCCGCCTCGTCCCCCTTCTGCTGGAGACTTGCTACCCGCACCGAAATATCTTTCATCTCCATTTCATTCTTTTGAACTTGTATTTCCACTGCTTTCAGTTGCTCGCACACTTTGGCAATGACCTCAGTGTTCTTTGATAATTTTTGTTCGAGTGCGGTAAAGCGACCTGATAACTCCAGCACGGCTTTCAAAATGTCATCATTTGAAGTTTCGTATTTAGGCGGCCACTCCTTTGGGTCTGGACCCTTTGTAGGTGTAACCGGGAGTGGAGTGAGTAGCCCATCCGAGCCACTAACGTCTTGCTCCAACAGAGCGCTCCCTTCTTTAAGCTTGACATTCTTTCCTCCTCTTTTTGCCATGTTTAATTCCGGTTAGCTTTACGCTACAACGTTGTTGTCGGCTTGGTAGACTGCCGCAAGTCTCTATGCGACTTTCCGCCTACAGTTCAGTTATATTGTTTTTACTCACAATGCTTCTTTGTGTGTTATCTGGGTGCTCAATACTGAAGAGTTTCCAGTTTAGTTGTCCAGTTTGATTCCCTTTTCTTTCGTGGTACAATTATAGCCTCGGAGCTCCTCACCACGCGTCCGCACCAGTCGCCATCTTGGCTACATTTATTATTACTTTTTTAGCCCGAGAACGCGCAGAAGCGTCAGTTGACGTCACATCCGTAGGACAGCACGGGAAATTCGGACCCCGAATTGCAGAACATTTTACAGCTCACAGCCTGTTCAAGATAATGGAATGATACATGGGTGGCCTCATTCTTTTTGATTTAAAATGCTTCATCACTCATTAACCTAAATAAACTGAACATGCATGATTACTTTGATTAAAATCCTGCATCTAGTCCCTTTAAAAAGAATAAAAAAGGTTGTGAGAAAAATCTTAAGTTTGCTAAATTTAAAACGTATTTATTAGACACCAATGGCAAGACAGACCAAAGCTGCAGGTCAGAGACAGAAAGACAGTAATACAGAAATACAGAGGCAGCAGGACAGACAGACATAAACAAGAAGATGATGGATAATTTCACTTCTCAGGCGTCACTGACTGGATCAATTCAATTCCCTTGATGTTCAAAGTTTAATTTATCATGCAGAAAAACTGACAGAACGCAAATGTGTTTGACAGACTGCTAAAGTATCAATAAATATTTTGCCAAAGGTTCTTTACCAAGTCGTGCGTGCAGCACCGAATCTTTATTTGCATTCAGATAATCAAGAATATTTCCTTTTCAACGTTTTGTTTAGGAAAAAACAAGCAAATGTCTCAGTAATCCATACAACTAGTTAACCACCAAGCTAAGCGGAGACGTGGTGCGCGGCCGTCTTGTGTGATTTCTGGAGGTGATGTGTTCTGGTGCTTATCATCTACAACTGCAGACGTGGACAAACGCTGCACCCCAACGGGTTCTGATCCCCTTTACATGTAATTAATACTCATTTCATTTAGCATGGCCTCGATCTAATGAGACTCCTGACAACACTCACATGTAATAATTTTTCTGTGGGCTCACAAAGTACAATAACTAAAATTAGCCGCCTGTTAGCTACCGCTAGCTAGGCTAGGAGTTGACCAGAAAAGCCTGGAGGCTTTCAGCAGTCTGTGGATGACGTGGCTTCCCAACTTCCAAGCAGCACCTACCAGTTAGCTTTAAAGCTTAGCTACCAGTTAGCTTTCAAGTTTAGCTACCAGTTAGCTTTAGAGTTTAGCTACCAGTTAGCTTTAAAGCTTAGCTGTCGGAAAGAACTAACTTTGCTTTATTCCCAGCAGCATTCCCGTAAGAATCAGCTAGCTCTGGAGCTACCACGTACCTTGGCCGTTACTTTGGGACCTTTCTTCTTCTCGTCAGCAGATGAACCG
>SSNR01000230.1:511383-527090 GCA_006937965.1 Callopanchax toddi
ACTTAGCATTGACCGTATATGGCAGAATGTGGGTGTGTAGGAGGAGGGTTCTGACCCAAAAACAGCTGAGCACAGTTCTAGGTCTGAGAGCGATTTATAAAGCAGAATAGTGGATCTGTGCGTCTGCAGGGTTTTATAAATCGGAAATGGAATTTGCGTACCGAAAATTTTTTGCTGAGCTTAAGCAAGTTTTAGTAAGGATTCTACGCAAAGTTTTATAAATGAGCACCCTGATGAGCCTCAAAGCTTCTGAGAAAACGTCTTCTGGACTGATGAGACCAAACTGGAGCTTATTTGGTAAATCACATCACTCTAAGGTCACATACACTAACATGAAGCATCCACAGAAAACACTAGACCTGCTGTGGATGATGGAGGAGGCTCAGTTCTGTTCTGCTGCATCTGGATCAGAGGATCTAGAATTGGTTCTTTTTTCAGTCGACTTGAAGAGAAAAGTTTTTGTGGCCAAAAATAAATTTCAGGTCAGCCAAGTTACTAGTCCTAACTTGACTAAATATGGATATTTAAAGTTTTTAGCAGATAAATAACTAGCAAACTCTTACCCCATTATCACATTGAGCTGATTTCCAAATTAAAGTTGATAAATAAAAACAAATCGGTTAATTTTCATTTAGCACTCGAGTTCTTTGAGTGCTAATAGACAGCGTAACAAACAAGGAACACACATCTCTACATCCAAAGTTTAATGACAGTCTACAAGTGAATGAAACTTGGTACAAATATTAAAAACATGGCAGATGATGAGTAAAGTTGAAGAGATTGTACTTGCAAAAGAAGAAAAGAGAAAAGGAGTAGGGGAGGGGTCTGAGGTTACATTCACCTTTAGTACACCCGACAGCTTTACTAGTGCAAAGAATCAATTCTGCTGAAACCAAATGCCACAAAACCATGTTTGCATTAAGACTATTATTGCATGCCTTTAGTGGCCATTTGAGGTATACAAAAACATGATCTGGACATGATGCACTGTTAAAGAAGAAATACCCAGGTCTCCCGTTTCCTTTTTATAGGGGTTTCCAGTCAACCATGACACTGTTGAATCTTATCGGCTTAAATGAACCAAAAACACATTGATCCTCTATCAGAATATGACCTACAGCCCACCTGACACTTCAAAACACATAACTAGTTATTTATGTAACAGAACATCTAGAGTTAGCTGGTATCTGAACATAAACTGAGAGAATAACCTGCTTCAAATCAATAGTTTTGTTTTTGTTGCCATTTTTAATTACAGCATTGTATCATTCATCTAAAAAATAATAAAGCTGATATGGAGTTACAGAAGTACCAAAAAAACGGTATATACTTGGGAGTGTTTTGGTCAAACAAAGACAAAAAACTAAGTTGTTGTAATCTTCTCTCAATAATCTCAGGTTTATCTGGATGTAAGTAGATCAAAAAGAAATGCTTGATGTTCTGATTTTCAAGTGTGCACAGAAACAAAGAAGAGACAGTTTTAAGTTGTTACAGTACAAGTGTCTTAGGGATCATGACTTTTAAGCTTTGTTTGGCTCTGAAATATGAAGTGTTTGATTAAACATTAATTTCCTTGTCAAGGCACAGCGTATAAAGATATGCAGGTCAAAGTAAAGTAGCTGTGACAATAAAACTCTTTGGAGTTTCTAAAGATGGCTTTGATCTGTGCACAGTGCATAGAGTTCAGCTGCGTTGCAGCTTAGAACGATCCACTACTGCCTCCCTTTGTGTTTGTTGGAGTGTTTGTGGGGGCATCGGGGCTACAGAGTAGAGAGGGGGAGTCATCAGGCAGGATTCAACAGAGGCTGATCACCTAAATTCAGCAAGTCTTTGGGACAAAGGGACCCGCATCTGAACCTAACTCTCTGGTTCAGAAGATGTGGCTGAGCCTTCAGTCACAGCTGAGGGTTTACTAGCTGTTCATTAGTTCTTACAGACTGAGTGGCAGAAATCTCAAAAGTGCTGCTGGCTCTTAAACTCTGAGTAAAACAGTCCCTCTGCTGAGATGGCATCCCCGAGCCCTACTGTCCGAAGTGGGTGTTTGCAGACCAGGACTGGCGTCATGTGGAAGGTAATGTTCCCACGATGCCACACCATAACGGGCTCAGCTGGGTTCAGAGACAGATGCTCTCGTGGCTCAGCATGAGAGCTGTAAAACTCCAGAGGGGCCTTGAGCTCCACTTTGTCAACATCAACAGCATGGAGTCCACAGGCCTGACTACTGGCCACGCGGGCTCCTGCCATCACAGCGGCCGCCTGGTTCCCCCAGTGTCCCTCCACTGTAGCCAGGATGTGGTATGCCAGCGTGTGGAAGTGAATACGAGTGAGATCGGCCTCTGATGATGGATCGCTGCGGCCGTGATGCTCCAGGATCCAGAGGAGGATGTCGCTGACGCGACCCACATCTGGAATGCCCTTCCACGCAGGCAGAGCTGCATGAGGCCCCTCTCCGGCCTGAGAGAGGAAGAGCAGCTCCTGCTCGTTCAGCCCAATGGAGCTGACAATGGGCATGACCTGCTAACAGAAGGAAACACTTTAATTAAATATACAGCTCTCCTCTGGGACCTGTACAAAACACCACTCTTTTCTCTGTAATACGATTCATCATTGCTACTGTAGTTCACATATACCTCCTGCATGATGCTGTTCATGAAGTCTTTGTCCGTCATGCTTGCCAACTCCAGATGGATGGGAATATCTTTAGGAATTTCAGCTATGGATGCAACAGCCTGCAAATTGGACAAGAAGACTGCATGATTACACAGTTCAGAACACAAACAGATAAAAAGCATGTTTTATTATGAATAACTCTAAATGTAAGCAGTGTTTATTAGCCAATACAGAGCAGTGAAACTAGGAGTCCCTCACAGATTTCTTGTTCTATTTTTGTCACTTTAAGAAACATTTGGGTCATTCTGAAGTGGTTTCTACCAGTTATTTATCTACAGTAAAGACCATACACACTGGTGACATCACTCAGAGCAGGTAGTCTCTACAAACAGGAAGTTGTCCTCTGACCAGTTATTTCAAATACCAGAAAATTAGCTGCTAGTTGTCACTGATCTGCAGCAGTGTCTCTCCTGATCCGACTAGCCATGAGTATGACTTCAGTCAGAGGACTACTTCCTGTTTCTGGCCAATTCAGAGCACTAGACAATTTTGGAGTATATCTCTAGCTTTGAGCACTTTCAAAACCTTAGACATTCTTTAAAATTCAAACATTTTAAAGGTGCTATAGGTAAATTGCAAAACACATTTCGCTTAAATTTTTTTTTAATGCTTCTTAACAACGTTCTAACATAGTATAGCTATAAATATAATGTGGCAATTTTTAAAAAACTCAAAAGAAATTAATAATAATAATGGATTAGATTTATTTAGCGCTTTGCATGATACCCAAAGCGCTTTAAAAAATTTAAGCGCTATCCATTATTCATTCACACTCTGGTGGTGGTAAACTATGTCTGTAGTCACAGCTGCCCTGGGGCAGTCTGACAGAAGCGAGGCTACCACTTTGCACCATCGGCCCTTCTGACCACCACTAACATTCACACGCAGGCAAGGTGGGTGAAGTGTCTTGCCCAAGGACACAACAACAAAACCCTGCAAGAGCGGGATTCCAACCGGCGACGCTCCGGTTGCCAGACCAATGCTCTACCTACTGAGCTACTGCCGCACCAAAATAAGGTGTAATAAGGTGGTTCCCTCGCAGTTCTCTAAAAACCTCAGCCAATCATAAGTTTTGGACCAAAAGCAACTATTGGACAATCCGGTTGTCTGTCTCGCCAAAGTGCTGCACTTCCTTGTGTAACCCACATAAAATGAGTGTACCACTTTAAGAAGGTACTGGACAGCCTGCTTAACCAATCAGAGCACTTAAACTCATGTTCCGCCCCCAGCTCTGTATCCATGGTGACATTGTCTGTGTGAGTCAGTTTAGTGCTGGTGATCGGAGGAGAAACACTGTTCAAAGGACAGAGGCTGAAGTTTGTGAAGGAAGCTCTAAATTTGCTCACAACGGACTCTCAGTGAGTAAATAATCACTGATTAACAGTTGCTTTTCAAGCTAAGTGTACTTGAAGTGAGTTTAGAGACTGATATGTCAGTTTTTCTGTCAATTTAGAGAGCACAGCAGACAGCTAAGCTACCAACTGTCAACGGTCACTCACCAGCAGTTGCCAGAACTTACTCACTGTGCTGCAAATGGTAAACAGAGATCAGTTTCTCTGCAGTAATATTTTATGTTATTGTGATTAAAATAGTAAAAGTATGCCCTGTTATGTTTAGAAATCAGTGAATTCTGACTGAGCGCCACCAAACTGTTGCCTCAAAGCGTAACACAAAGATCGGTGAGCATATCAAATGGTTTTATTGTCAGTTATTTGATATTTTATGCTAGTTTTATTGTGACTGTTGTGAATTCTGTTATTAATTATTGTTTTATATACAATAATTTTACTAGAACTGTTGATTAAATTAAAATATGTTCATATTGTATTGAAAAATGCTGTGATTTGCTATTTTGAATGTTTTACTGTAAGTTGATGTCAAATATGACATCAACTGTGAACATGAATTGTAGATTTGAGCTAGAACAGCTTAATTGATGCTGATGTCATTCCTCTGATCCTGTCTATTGACAGGTCAGGTTTTTTTTTATTTGTATGATGATGAACTTCTCCTGAGGTGGATTCCTCCAAGAGATGGCGAGCCAACCCAGCTGAGCTTTGAAGGAAGAGAAAGAAACGAGACTGTGATTCCTTTCGACCCATTTGGACTGTTCCTGCTGCACATGTGGTGTGGTAGGACTGCATCAGCCATATTTTTTGCACATATCCGGTCATGCACAAGACCATGGACTGACAATTCCACCTTCTCCCTATTTTTCATTTCTTTACCCTGGGCATTTTATGAACTGAACTTGAGCGACTAATTATTATTTTTGGAATTGTGCAAAGCAGTTATTGTGTGAAAATATTCACTGCTTGTGAATGGTATTTGTGTTGGATCCAAAATGGTATTGGAGTCAAGTAACTGAGTTTTATTTATTCTAAATAGTTTAGACCTCAGATTACTAAGGTGCACCGAAGATTAATTCAAAATTCATCTGAATTTACCCAAAATATTGATTTTAGAATACTTGGCCAAGTTTAATTTACTTAATTGGTAATTCATTGTGTATTTAATTTTGTTTGTTTCACTTGTGTGTACTTTTCTTTTCCATGATTGTGTATTGTATTATGTCATTGTTTGTTTAACTAAATTCTATTAATTCTTTAAATTCCCATTCCCATCTCTGTCTCATTTGAACACACCACCTTGCTCCCAAAGTCGAACCTAGTGGCCCATTAGTGATTAACTACCACAAGTTATTTAATATCTTTCTTAAATAATCCTCGTGTGTGTTACACTTGGATCCTCCATTAATGCGTGCTGGTGCATTTTGCAGCAGAACATCCCAGATGTGAGAGAAGGACAGAAACAGCCGGCTATTAGCGCTTCAATTTTAGGAAAAAATACCAGTGTCCCAAAAAGAAAAATACATTTTCAGCTAGCGGAAAACTAAAAACGTTTGGACGTAGAAAGAGGAAAAACCTGGGGAAACATTAGTGTAGCGTTTCAACGACTGGTGTTTTGCTCTCTATTGTTACTGTGGCAATGCGCGGTCCCATGTCCGGGGGAGGCGTGGCATAAGGATTATACCTGACAGGAGGGGTGAGAGCTCTGAGACGTGTTTGTGTAAAACAGCTAGTTATACCTAGCTCAGGGGTTGATGCAAAATATTTATACATATTTTGACGGAAAATCAGCCGCTCGCGGGGGTGGGGGGGTATAGGTAGTAAGCGCAGCTCTGCTCAAGACCAGCAGGTCCAAACGGACTTCTGTCCAGGTGGAGGCCGTAGTAAAATACGCAAAATCAATGTAATAATATAAATCATTATTCATTTTTTTCTTTAAGAAAAATAACATCTAATTTGGATGCATGCTCAGACTGGGGTTTGAACCTTGGACTCCAATATGAAACGCAATTGCTCTACCGCTAGACCGCGGATCTTTACTCTCTCTCCATCCGCTGTTTCTCGGTGTCACTCATTTCTTCTCCTACCTTCTACGTTCGTGTGTGAGAGGGAGGCTGATTCGCGGGTCTAATAATGTAAATAACCAAATTAACACTTTGCTGAGCAACTTCTCTTCTTTCAAAAACCGTTTGAACTTTTTATAGCACAAACCATTGTGGAGTGCAGAAATGCGTCGAAGACACGCTTGCGTTAAGGGTCAATGCGGGACAGTGTCTAAATTTGTGGATTGTGTGAAAAGTAATGAAGTGACGGGACAACCCTGCACAAAACGGGACATCTGGTCACCCAAACGGTTAGAGTGACCAGATGTCCAGGTTAGGGCCTAACCTAACCGCTAACGTACATCCTGGACTTAGAGGCTCGTTCCGGACCGGTCTATCCAGATCACGCCTCCTTCACCTGAACACAGCTAAGTTCACAGAACACAGGTAAGTTACTTTAAAACAGTAACTTAGTTACACTAGTTACTTCTTTCAAAAGTAACTCAGTTACTTTAAGTTACTCGTTACTTTCAAAGTAACTAGTTACTAGTGAAAGTAACTTTGTTATAAATAAATAAATTATATATTATAAATTATATATTATAAATTACCAACCTAAATTTACTGTGATTTATTATCAATCAGCTGATGCTGTGGGCTTCATAAAGTGATGTAAATCACTGGTGTCCAGGCCGGATCTTTCAGAGGTGATCAATACATCAGTTACACTTTTTTATTCTGTTTTTCTGACCGCTCAGTACTAAATGGACCAGTACTTCAACAGTTATTACTATTAACTCATTTCAACTTGCATCAAACCAAAGTATTGGTAGCAAAATCGTTCAATCAAAACAACAGGATAGTCCTTAAATACACTTATACATTTAATTTTGATCCATCCTACCTTTATTCAGTAGAGCTGCTGTTTTCTCATGACTGATGAGTTCAGTCTCATCAGAAGGAGATCTTTCACTTAAGTTCGACCACAGGCTGGTATCAGAACAGAGACTGTCAACAATGTTTTTCAGAACCATGGACAACACACCTACGTCCAAAAAACCGACAAACTCCGACTCTTTCATCTCTGTTTTTGTTAAATCCAGTGGTTTCACCTTCTCACAGTCCAAAAATGTACAACGACATACAGGATAAGCTGCTAAAACTCCAACTTTAACGAACCACCTGCTGTGTTCAGATGACGCAGCCTCGGCCTGGCGGATGAGACGTCGGTCCAGGGGGTGAAGACAGCGCAGCGCGACCAGCTGCAGGAGGGTCTGCCGTTTTGTCAGATGGAAAGTTTGAAACTTTGTTTGATAAAGATGAGAAGCGATTGGAGAGCTCCAGATGAGGAGGAAGTGACTCCAGGAACCGGGGGAGGTTCAATTTCCTACCTGAGCCACCTCAGACCAGGATGGAGCAGATGAACCAGATCTGCCCGGTGTTGAGGTGAAGACCTGGTTCCCGTGTCTCTGGATCTCGGGTCTCAGGATCGGAACTGGTGCAGAGGTCAGGGGAGAACAGGCGCGAAGCTGATCCACACCTGAGCAGAAACATCAGAGCTGCAGTCCACGGCGGCCTCGGTCTCCTCCACAGGAGGGTTCCCAGCCTCTGGAGTTTGTTGGGTCCAAGAGACGTCGCCAGCGTGAGAATCGCAGCGGTGTACTCCTCGGCTCCCGCTGCGTTTCACAGAGGAGCGCTCACAGGTGAGCGGGGTGCGACTGGCTGCCCCCATTATAAGTCACACGCCCCCTCCGTTTCTTCCCGCTGGCGCCGGGCCCACCTGACACAAAGTAACGAATAACGAGCCTAAATAAATCCCAGTAACGAGGACTGATTTTGGCAGACTAACGCATTACTGTGCTCATTACCATAATAATAACGTAGTTACTGTAACGCGTTACTTAACGCGTTAGTCCCAACACTGCTCCTCACACAGCAGCACCTTGTTCTGCTGGAGTGCTGTAGTTTTATTGGTGGGGACGCAGCGCTATTTTCTGCTGGGTATTAGTGGGGACTCGTCACCTCCGTCCACGCTAAAGGCTGAACACTGGAGATGTCCGCGCTGCGCCGCGGGCGCGCCATTGTTTTGGCCAGACTTGTACAGGACCCGTTCCTGAAGCAGCACGCCATAGAACACTGCTTGGAAAATCGCACCCATGATCTTCCAGGGTTTCTGTAGGATCAAGTAAGCCAAATTTAAGACTTTTTAAGCCCTGTTTTAAGGCTGCTTTGATCAAATTTAAGACCTTACATTCACGGAATGGGAAAGGGGATGTGACCACATTACAAACAGTTCTGACTAAACCTTTATTGGAAGTGAAAGTACAAAAAAATAAACATCAAGATAATTGATCTGCATTACAGGGAGTGCAGAATTATTAGGCAAATGAGTATTTTGACCACATCATCCTCTTTATGCATGTTGTCTTACTCCAAGCTGTATAGGATCCAAAGCCTACTACCAATTAAGCATATCAGGTGATGTGCATCTCTGTAATGAGAAGGGGTGTGGTCTAATGACATCAACGCCCTATATCAGGTGTGCATAATTATTAGGCAACTTTCTTTCCTTTGGCAAAATGGGTCAAAAGAAGGACTTGATAGGCTCAGAAAAGTCAAAAATAGTGAGATATCTTGCAGAGGGATGCAGTACACTTAAAATTGCAAAGCTTCTGAAGCGTGATCATCGAACAATCAAGCGTTTCATTCAAAACAGTCAACAGGGTCGCAAGAAGCATGTGGAAAAACCAAGGCGCAAAATAACTGCCCATGAACTGAGAAGAGTCAAGCGTGCAGCTGCCAAGATGCCACTTGCCACCAGTTTGGCCATATTTCAGAGCTGCAACATCACTGGAGTGCCCAAAAGCACAAGGTGTTCAATACTCAGAGACATGGCCAAGGTAAGAAAGGCTGAAAGACGACCACCACTGAACAAGACACTCAAGCTGAAACGTCAGGACTGGGCCAAGAAATATCTCAAGACTGAGTTTTCTAAGGTTTTATTAGGGGTGCAACGGATCAGAAAACTCACGGATCGGATCGGTTCACGGTTTTGAGTCACGGTTCGGATCAATTTCCGGATCAGCAGAATGAAAAAGAAAAGACAAAAAACTTTGCTCTCATTATTTTCTAAAACACTGAGCAACTTTTTTATGCTCAATCCTCATAAATACAAACTGCATTTAACTCAAGATGTCAATCTGATGCTTCAATAAAGTTTTGAATCATATTAAAACAAATTAATGGGGGAGATAGACTCATATGCCACCTCAGGGTCACAGACCTGCTTCTGTCAAACTAGCGGTCACAGCTGGGGGTCGGGGGGTGCGGAGGGGGGTGACGCACGAGGCGCTGCTGACTGAACTCCTGTTATATTAACGTTTATTAGCTCGTATAAAAGCCCAACATAACGTTATCTTAGACAGAAATAGGTGAATCTAGTTTGTCTATCAGAAAGATTCTAGCTGACGGAGAGAGAGACGGAGGAATCAGAGGCAGCGTGCGCGCACGTGCGCAGCAGAGACTGGATATTGGTCAGGGATCCTTCGTTCTGGTGTACTAAAACGGCTGAAGCCAACAGAGTAAACCTCTATACGTGATGCAAAACGAACCCCTTTCTAAGAGGGGAATAATCTGCAGATTCACAGCGCGTGAGAACAGAACGTCGGGAATTATGTAGCGACGCACGCGCTCTACATGAACCGCGAACCACGTGCGTTCCGAACCGTAGAGGGTGATCCGTACGAACCACGGATCGATGATGATCCGTTGCACCCCTAGGTTTTATGGACTGATGAAATGAGAGTGAGTCTTGATGGGCCAGATGGATGGGCCCGTGGCTGGATTGGTAAAGGGCAGAGAGCTCCAGTCCGACTCAAATGCCAGCAAGGTGGAGGTGGAGTACTCGTTTGGGCTGGTATCATCAAAGATGAGCTTGTGGGGCCTTTTCGGGTTGAGGATGGAGTCAAGCTCAACTCCCAGTCCTACTGCCAGTTTCTGGAAGACACCTTCTTCAAGCAGTGGTACAGGAAGAAGTCTGCATCCTTCAAGAAAAACATGATTTTCATGCAGGACAATGCTCCATCACACGCGTCCAAGTACTCCACAGCGTGGCTGGCGAGAAAGGGTATAAAAGAAGGAAAACTAATGACATGGCCTCCTTGTTCACCTGATCTGAACCCCATTGAGAACCTGTGGTCCATCATCAAATGTGAGATTTACAAAGAGGGAAAACAGTACATCTCTCTGAACAGTGTCTGGGAGGCTGTGGTTGCTGCTGCACGCAGTGTTGATGGTGAACAGATCAAAACACTGACAGAATCCATGGATGGCAGGCTTTTGAGTGTCCTTGCAAAGAAAGGTGGCTATATTGGTCACTGATTTGTTTTTGTTTTGTTTTTGAATGTCAGAAATGTATATTTCTGAATGTGGAGACGTTACATTGGTTTCACTGGTAAAAATAAATCATTGAAATGGGTATATATTTGTTTTTGTTAAGTTGCCTAATAATTATGCACACCTGATATAGGGTGTTGATGTCATTAGACCACACCCCTTCTCATTACAGAGATGCACATCACCTGATATGCTTAATTGGTAGTAGGCTTTCGAGCCTATACAGCTTGGAGTAAGACAACATGCATAAAGAGGACGATGTGGTCAAAATACTCATTTGCCTAATAATTCTGCACTCACTGTATATCTTATGGAAGTGTATTGTATTCACCTGGAAATAATTTTAAAAAGCTCCTTTTTACTGAATTAACAGGGTCCAAAATTAAATTTTTGAGTCACCGGCCAAGTTGGCCGGTAGATGATAAAATCTACCGGCCAAACATATTTTTTACAGGCCAAAATTCTAAATGATTTAGATCTACCCAAAGCACATTATTCTATAATATTATATTATGTTAGATCCAAATGAAACTTACTGGTAATTAAATAATCATTAATAAAAACTACTTTTTAGTCATTTCAGATTTTTTATTTTATTTTTTAGAAATGTTTTTAATGAACTCTCTTAATGAAATCTAGTCAGACTCCTTGTTTTCTCTCCATGAAATCTGCCCTCCTGCTTCTGACAGTCTTACAGCCTCATTTTTGGAGTCCCTTCATCGTCTTATTTCCTAGGACCAATGAGTTGTTACGGGTCTTTTAGCGTACTGGAGGAAAACGGAGCAGCTCATCTGCGCAGATTCCGGTCTTGTGCTTAAATCTGCTCCCCTGAAATACTATGTTCATCTGTGTAGGGAGTGGATAAAACACTCAGCGATTGTCAGTGTTTAAAACAAAACAAAAAAAAGAATAAAAAATGTCAATTTAAAATTTGTATTAATTTATTTACTAGGAACTAAATAAAGTATCAACTTTGACACGACTACGTGTTGTAGAAATCTTTTAGAAGTGCTGTGAAGCCCGCGGTTTGACATGGGGGAACAGAAATATTCAGGGGAACAGACTTCTGCACAACACCTGTTGTGCCCTGTAGCCAGTGTCAACATCAACATCTCCACCGCTACCTCCAGTTCGCCACTTTTCATTAAATCTTCTGGTTGCCACTGGTCCTGGTGGTTTCTCTTCCAGTTCGATTACTTTTCTTTTTGAAGACTGGCTGACTCCAGTTCTAAACCGCTACATATCGCTGCTAGCTTTAACACGAAGCTAACTGCTGCTGCCTTGATGAACAGTGAATAGATGGGCAGAAATGCCTTAGGGTGCGACTCTCGCATTTCGCGTACGTCGCGTGCAGGCAGGAGAGGAGCGTCACAGAAATCCACAGAAGAGGATTGATAAACAGAACTAGTTTGGTGCAAAAATGTACTCGCCATGTGGCGGATGATGCTCCAAAATTTACTCGCCAAGTGGAGCAATTTGGTCACATTTGGCGAATGGCGACTGTTAATTTCGGACCCTGTGAATTAACGAGATAATAACAGCCTTAAGTGACCTAGACCCTTCTAGACCCTTGAGGTCTGGTGTACTACTGAGTTTCAGATCTTCGTAACCCAGAAATCATAGGGGCCCTAGAAATTTAAGACCTTTGGACACTGAATTTAAGGATTATTTATCATTTTTAATGATATTTAAGGCCTTAATTCTGAAAATGCAAATTTACGACCTTTTAAGGCTTTTTAAGGACCTGCGGATACCCTGTCTTCAGTATTCTCACGGTCTTTATTTATGAGAGAGAAAAGGCGCGTGCGAGAGAGAGAGGTCTGACGGAACTTTTTTCTCTTTTGTCCCAATTGACGGAATTCCGTCCCCACGATGGAGAACTTTAACCCCTGACCAAGCTTGTTTGAAAATTACCTATATCACCTTTAAATTACTTTAAGGTCCCATAAAAACAATGAGAGTTGTTGATGTGAACTAGTGAAGACTGTCCCCGTGAAACATGTGATCACTGAGCAGTTTGAAGTCACCTGGTTTAAACCAGCTGTTCTAAAGAAGTCAGTCTGAAGTTGTAAACTTAATCTGAACACATACTGGTGTTCACTCTGCTGACCTCGTTCAGTCGGTCCTCCCACAGCTCCCTGCCCTGACCCTCCATCATGTGGAGACCCGATAGCACAACCAGCTCAGGTTGGAACTCCTCTAGACTCGCCACAAAAGTTTCCAGCGAGCTCATCCCCCCGTTGGACACGTCATGGGAGAAGATGAAGCGGTTAGCTTGAGGCGCCTGAGTGGAGCCCCAGCGTTCACCTGTAGACAGAGAGGATGACAACAATTACACAACTCACTGTGACTGAAGAGCCACAGCAAATACTGCCCACTTTTATGACCTGCTTTATACTCCAGGATGAGGTGAAACTCGTCCGTCTCCTGGAGAGATTCTGGGGGAACAACTATCTGCTCATCCAGCATCTCGTGAAGTTTTGGACCGACTGGACCGCATAACAAAACCTATGGTACAAATAGAGATGTATTCTGGTTTAATTAGAACATTGTTAAGTACTGTATAGTACTGGGATTAGAAGGCTGACAAAAGTGTTCATGCCATTTATATTGAAAGTAATAGAGTTTTATTCCATTTAATTCAAATTTCAGTTTGAAAAATGAGACTTGATGAAAGATGATCGATTTGCAGATGTACCATCAGATCAGGGTATGAGGCAAACTTCTGACCAATGAGGGCAGCATTTCCTCCCACATACAACTAAGATGAGACAAAAACAAATTAATCCAAGTGAAAATGACAGAAAAATGAGTAAATGATCAAAAACAAAGCTGCAGAGTGGCGTAGCCTTGCCTTTGCTCCGGGGTACTCTGCTGCCGCCTGTGCAATTCTTCGAAAAACCTCATTGTCACTGAAAAAACGCTCTGCAGCTGCTCCACGCTCCATGAAATGGATGAAGGCTTCCTTTAAGTCCTCTTTGGAGTGCAGCACTTCGTGGTCCAGACCTGTGCCAGGATCCACAGCCAGAGCCTGCAGCAGTCCCACTCCAGAGACGACCACATCCACACAGGCGTTCACACTGAATAAACAAACAGGCGGCTCCACTGTTAACACACTGTATTTGACTTCTAATGAAGAATAACTCTGATGTTGTTGGTAGTCTAGATCATTGGTTCCCAAACATTTTGGTTTCTGACCCACAAAATAACAGTGACCTACTTGTGACCTCAACCATCACTGGCAAAATGATACAAACACTGATAAACTAAATAAACAAGGACATAATGACAACACAAACATCTACAACTATTATACCAGGTTTAATCTATTGTTTGTAACAATTAGGGCAAATATATGGTATTAGCAAGGATGCCAATTTTACTTTCAGTTCTGGGGAAAATCCCAGGACCCCCATTTGTTGTTTCAGGACCCACAGTGGGGTCCCGACTCTAACTTTGGTACCACTGGTCTAAAGAAACCTTGAGCTGTCAAATCCAGCTTGTTGTCAGTGTAACAGGAGTGGGTTGGTTACTGGTTTCATGGTGATCCACAGTCATAAAAGGATGTTTGGGTCATTTTGAAAAAGCTGCTCTATCTGTTAGTCATCTACAGTTAGGATCACACCCACCTGTAACTAGGGATGCACCAATAATACCAGTAACGATCAGATACTAAAATCATGTACTCACACTAGTACCCATAAAATTACTCCAATACTATGGAACTGATACTATTTATTAATAATAATAATAACTTTATAGCACCTCCCACAGGTCAAAAACCACAAAGTGCTGTACAGTTAAACAATAATAAAAACACAAAGGATAAAAACTTGAAAAGAACGCAAAATAGAAACATAATAAGAACATGATAAAACAAAAGATAAAAACACAATAAAACCAAAAACATTATGCAACCTAAAATCAGTTAAAAGCCAGCCTGAATAAATGAGTCTTCAACTGTTTCTTAAAAGAATCAACAGAATCCAGGCAACGCAGAGGAGGAGGTAAAGCGTTCCACAATCTTAGAGCCACTACTTTAAAAGATTTATCTCCCCTGGACTTAAAATGTGATCTAGGAACCTCCAACAGCCTCTGACTAGCAGACCGCAGACTACGACAAGGACTGTAGGGTTTTAAAATGTCTGAGAGATAATCAGGGACCTGACCACGCATGGCTTTAAAAGTAAAAACTAAAATTTTTAAATGAATTCTAAAATGCACTGGTAACCAGTGCAGGGATCTTAAAACTGGAGTAATGTGCTGACTCGTCATTTAATGTAGCGTGATGCTCAGCTCCCAG
Source organism: Callopanchax toddi (assembly GCA_006937965.1). NCBI lineage: Eukaryota > Metazoa > Chordata > Actinopteri > Cyprinodontiformes > Nothobranchiidae > Callopanchax > Callopanchax toddi. Next base: position 526,143 of record SSNR01000230.1, read on the forward strand.
CTGAGCTGCAAGGGAGACAACAGCAGCTAACTGGAGCCAATGCTGAAGCAGATGGAGTCAACTTATTTGTGTTGTGGTAATATTAATAGTAGTAGTAGTTTATATGTAGCAGCAGTATAGACACGTTGTCTGAATTCTCACAGTACCAACGCTTGGTTCAGTGAAATCCCCAATCAATTTCCAAATAGTTAGCATGTTTAATTTAGCCACTAACGTTTTGCTAAAAGCTTGTAATTCTGATTAAAGCTTCTACATCAACCTTTACTTCAGAATAACACAGACTTAAAGAGCCAACGGTTTGGTTCTAATTAGGGGTGCAATGGATCAGAAAACTCACGGATCGGATCATTTTTTGGATCAGCAGAAAAAAAAGAAAAGACAAAAAAACTTTGCTCTCTCATTATTTTCTAAAACACTGAGCAACATTTTTCTGCTGAATCCTCATTAAATACAAACAACATTTAACTCAAGATGTCAACCTGATGCTACAATACAATTTTGAATCATATTAAAGAGCATATTTTAAGTTCTTTTTTTTTTTTTTATACTGATAAAACTCTGTCCAAAAATACTATTTGAAATGTTTATTGAGGGTATTTTGTTTTACAATACATTTTTTTAAACCATTTTTCTAGTCAAAAGTGCCCCTTTTTGCAAAGCTTCTAAAAACGCTTTTTTTTTTCATATGTGGACCTGTGACGTCACCTAAGGGAGCTCCTAGCTAGGTGGCGCTGCTTACAGTGTTGTCAGATGTAGATAAATAAAGTATTTGTAGGATAATTTAACACTCTGTACGATCAATAATCCCATAAATGTGATCATTTGAGCCCTTTGTTGTGTGGAGTTTGTGTAACAGATGCTTGTTTTAATCATTGTGCAGATTTTTTAAAGCTAAACTACTTTAACATCTCAGACAGGCACCGCTCTAGTCTGCCAGCTGCCTGCTCG
>SSNR01000230.1:540818-562219 GCA_006937965.1 Callopanchax toddi
TTTTTTTTTTTTTTTTTTTTTTTTTAGCAATCCTTGTCGGCTAGAAGTTTGTTTACTGGAAGCTGAAGCACTGGTGGCATTTTACCCATGCAACTCTCGTAGTATATGGTGGTGTGATGTTTTTTTGAGGTGCTGATAAAGATTCGTAGTGTTACCTCGTGAGGTAGCAACAGTATAAAGGGAGGCTTTGCACAATACCTGACGTTGCGCAGCATCTTCTTCTTTATATCCACAATAATTCCACACAACTGATGTACTATTCCTCTTTGGTACCAAACTTTGTGCAGCGTTGGATTCTGTTGAGCCTGAGGCCATTTTATAACAGGTTAAAGCTCAGCGCTTTACTTCTCTCCCTGCAACACCTTTGTGTTTGGGTTTAACCGACATAGATATATAAACGTAGATGCCTCATTAAGCGCTGGATCGTTCTTGAGGGCGTAATGAGGCATCTATGTATGTCTATGCTCTTGTCAGCAGCTGACTGAGCAGCTGCACTTTTTGCAACTCCGTGAGCAATATTGACTGAAAAGTTCTACAAAAAGTAGCTAAGAACCATCAGATATGTCGCTAGATTTGTTGCTAGGCGCTTTTTGGGAAAAAGTCGCTAAAGGGGGGTCGTAAAGTCATTAGGAACAGCAGCAATGTCACCGAGTTGGCAACACTGCTGCCTTGTTTGAGCTGCTCGCAAGTCACGACTTTCCCAAATCTCATAACCAGTCAAATCGCAGCCTTTGCGGTTAGAAAATCATATTTTGTCATATCGCAATTTTATTGTATATGCAATTAATCGTTCAGCCTTAATTCATATTGATCGATAATCGATATTATTGAATATATGAAAAAATGTGTAGAAAATATATTTTAAGTGCAGCTCTGGCCATTTAATGCTATTCCTTAATGAACTACATTTATTAAAGAATACATAAAATAAGGAACAGACAAAAACTGAATTGAATTTAACCTTTTATCCAAACAATTTAACTAAACCGATGGTCGGGTCAGCTGAATAATTAATTGATCAGGATGAGTCTAAGAACAGAGAGAGAGGCAACAAAACCTTGTGTCATAATTATAAAAATAAAGAATGTTGAATTCCATTCTGACAAAAATATAGTTTGGAAAGTCTGAAGAAGAGTTGATGGTTCATTAAAAACAACGCTGTGAGACGAAAGCCTCCTCCTGTGTCCGACGCTGGAGCGTCATTGGTTTTATTATTTGGGTCATGACTGACTGACTTGAGTGATTAAAGATCCTGTATTTGAACCAGGAGAAGACAGACAGCTGAACCTCAGGGATCAGCTGTTTTTTCATCCTCCATAAAAACTCAGCTTCGGCACGTTTGAATGTTACGTGTGTCGGCTCGGGCTTCATGTTCTTCAGGTCACTTCGGGTTCAGGTCGTGTTTATCCCAGTGTGGTTTGCAGTAGAGGATCCAGAGTATTTCTCCTCAGTACGTGGATCTTTACCGGGCGACAGCTTGTCTTCCTGCAGCTTCAAGCAGCTAAATGCTAAAACACGTTGGTTGTGTTACCAGACTGGGTTTAATAATTGATTCTCTGCTCATTTTGCAAATGACCGTTGTTTGGTTTTTGTTGGACTTGTAAAAACCAAAACATTGCCATGCTGGTTAACTAACAAACTAAACTTTGTTCCGGATATATTTCTCAGCCCCTCCTTGCAGCGGCCTGCTGTTTTAGCGACCTGGTCTGTTTTGTCTGAGAAGGGAGGGGCTTAGTGACAGACTGCCTGGGTCTGTGCTTCTGATTGGTTAGGAGTAAATAATGACTCTAGTATTACGTTACCTGAATGGATAAAATGAAAAAAGATGGGAAACTTTTTTTAATCAAACTATTTATCGACCCATTTTTTCCTTTATTGAGCCACACGTCTATCGATAGTAAGGCTGAAACGATTCTTCGAGTACCTCGAATAATTCGAGTACAAAAAAGCCTCGAGGCAAATTCTCTGCCTCGAGGCTTCGTTTAATTCATATTTAATTAATTCATGGCTTTGCAATCGCCCGCGGTCATGTTTCACCCGGACCGAAATAAGTGGCGCACATACACACTGCACTGAATGCACACGCAAGTAGCGAATGTAACTTAAATTTATCTTAAGCCATGGCGGACAACTAGACCGTACTATTACTACTAGTACTAGACCGGCACAGACTGAAAGATGTCGGTAGGTACCGGTAGCGAAAAAACACGGTGCCGCATTTAGCTACACGGGTGGAGACACAGGTGAGACGGAGGAGCAGAGAGCCCCTCCCCTCCCTGTCAAAACACCGTAGCGAGTTGCGGGTTAAAAATTCCGAAAAACTCTTAAAGTTTGGCCGCATTTTGGAAAGGTAAACAGGAACAGAGCAAAATGAAACATATGCTATGAGATTTGTGCCGCAAAAAACAGGCATTCCAGCAATTAGTCGAAGCCACGCATTGCGTATGGAATTAACTTGGTGCTGCAGCCATGATATCTATGGCTGCAGCTCTTTCACTTCAGTCTGACTGAAAAAAAGGTGTGTGAGGGGAAGACAGTGACATAACAGAAAGTTCCGAGGTAAGCAATAAATACCAGTAATAATAGTAAATACACTTATATGCCACAAAACCATGGTTTATATCTATTTTTTATTTTAAAAAAAATGTTTAATACTTTGTTATTTTCTCTCAGATTTATTCATTGTACATGTAATTTATACATACATACATATATATTTATATGTATGTATATTCATGTATATTTATATATACATATATGTAATTTATTAGAGTACTCGATTAATCGAAAAAAGATTCGATAGAGTACTCGATTACAAAAATATTCGATAGCTGCAGCCCTAATCGATAGATATATATTGATACTGAATTATCGTCCAGCCCTAGTCAGTAATATAGCTGGATCGTCCACGGGCTGACCCAGCTCTGTCGCAGCTGGGTCAGCCCGTGGGTCGAGTCAGCCGACCACCGGGTTTGGTGAGAAGGAGTGAGGGGAGCCACAAACTCCGGAGTGCATTATTGGCTCATCCTCTGGGTCTCCCCCTGGGGGCTCTGTGATTGTCCAACTAATAAATATATTTTGTGTATCGACTGTTTTAGATTAGTTAAATAAATTGTTATATTTTCATGGAAACACGTTTCTGTCTGCTACTCTGTAGATGAGCCTATAGCCTTTTATTAGAGGAGATTAAACCCTCCCACTTAGTGTAAAGCTTAATGATGATGTTCTAAATGTTCTCTTAGAGCCTCCAGCTGATCCAGATGCTGCTGCCAGATTTCTGATAAGAGTTAAGAGGAGAGGTCAGATTTTTACAGAAGATCCACTGAATTTAAACTTTTAAAGCTCTCAAAGATCAGGCTCAATCTTCTATGAGAGATCTTCTTGTTCCAGATGTCTCAAACATAGCACTTTGCTCTCAGACTGAAGGTTGACTTACAAAAGTTTATAAAAGTAGAATAGGAGTAGGGGTGGGAATTGATAGGTTTTTATCAATATCATTCCCAATATCGATTCTGCTTATCAATCCAATTCCTTAACAATTCCCGTATCAATTCTTGAGTAGCTGTTAAGCGGCAAAAAAAGTTCTAGTCTTTTGCACCACAAGCAACCATGGTATGATTTGAGTGTGTGTGTGTGTCTGATTAAATTTTTTCTTTTAAGTACTAGGATAAATTAAGAGGTGAGAGCATCAGAGCAGCATGATAAGGTGAGGTCCAGAATCGGACGGACCTGGGTCATCCGGTACTACTACTTCTGGACTCAAACCTCTGCAGAGCCTTCAGCCTCCTGAGTCGTCTCAAAGACTGCAGAGTGTGATTTGTGAAAAAGCAGCGTGGGGGATTCTGCGTTTGTTGCAGGTTCATCTGTAGAAGCTCTGTAGAAGGTCCGTTGGGACTTCGCCGCGGTTCCGTCGGGACCTCACCTCGTTAAGCCCCTCCGCTGCTCGCGCCGGGTTATTGTTCTGTCAGACCAGTGAGAGGTGCATAGAAGTAAAATTTTTCTGTGGGTGAAAGATTACTGACCAGCACATTTCGGGAAAACCGGAAACAAGAGAATTGTTAAGAAGAATTGATAAAGTTGAGGTGTACAATTCCGATGGAAGTGGTCTGTTGGAACCGGTTCTAAGTCGGAACCGGCTCTTGATTCCCACCCCTAAATAGGAGGCAGAGTTTTCAGGTCTCAGGCTTATCTCTGGTGGAACCAGTTTCCATGTATGAGTCAGAAAACTTGTTATCCTGGCTCAGCACTATAAAGGCTTTTTCACAGTGTGATTATTGGCCATGGCAGACAAAGTCGTTGGTTGTGAGAAAATCATAGGAAAAATCTCTGGTTGTGACATTAAATTGGTGGTCTGTGGTCGTGCAGTGTGACCTGAAGCAAGATCTTGCAGTCTCAAAACCAAAACGGAGCTGCGACTGATATCAAACACTGTCAGAAAAGCTACAACTGGGATTTACAAGAAACAAGTCCCTCCAGGAAGTTGCGGCGATTTTTTGTGATTGTTGCGATCTAAAATGACTGATTTCGCGGCACATTTTTCTAAAAGTTGCGGTCAAAGTTGCGATTTTTTTCAATCATTTTTAAAATTTCTTTAAGGTTTTATTTAGTTTATATGCACACACAGTTAACCTCTTTACACACACACACTGTATGCGCTGTTTCATGATAAAATAAAGACTACAAGATGATGTAATCTCCATGACAGAACAGCTGACAGCCTGTCTCAGCGTCACTCAGATGTTACAGCGTGAGCGGCTTTACTTTCACTTTCAGCGATCCACCTCAAAGGTTCACTAATTCAGCAGAATAAGTTTAGAAAAGACAAGCGGTTCCTCGTGTTCACTGAATACAAACGTCACGTGGTTAATCGCGTGTTTAAAAAATAAACAACGTTCAAAGGAATTCACGTTAACGCTGACGGTCCGATTTATTTAAAATACTTTTCACAGAATAGCAAAACTGCCGATTCAGCACACAGTTTAGGACAAACATAAGTTCTTTTTAAATCTAGTTTCTCACATTGTCCAAATATGGACAATAAACAGAACTCACCTCGTCTCTTTTATCACTCGTATCAGACCCCAGACCCCGTCTCTCCTCTCTTTTCAGCTAATCTCCTCCATGTTTTGCGGTCAAAAAGTTTTTGTCAAGCGACGATTTTCATGTATAATCCACCACGACGTTGTGTTTGGTTCAGAACAGCTTTCCACCACTCTGGTGTAATACTTCAGGAAATTGATTTGCTCTTATTTTAGCCGTAATATCTGATGGAAACCGACCGGAATTTAGCGACTCTGAGCTCAAAAACCGGAAGTAAACACAGCTGGAGGCAACGGGATTGGTCAAAACTTATCCGAGTGGCTCTGATTGGTCGAAGAAGATGATGAAATCCAACAAAAACAAAGATGATTGGTCAAATTTGCGAAAAAGTTGCGGTGATTGGTGAAAATTGCAAGGCCACAACAAAGTTGCGGCAAATGGTTGAATTTGCGTTAATAGTTGCGATCGCAACATCGCAACTTCCTGGAGGGTCTGAGAAACCAATAGGAGCAGACCCAGATAGTGAGTTGAGCCCAAGTGGTTCAAAACAAAACAGAGAGCAGACTTAGGCAGAAAACAACAGCAGAAATAATCTAAATCTGGTAACATTAGAGTCGGAATCCAACATGGAGGCAAGCACTTGTTTTGATCAACTGATGTTCTGTCATTTCTATTACATATTTGTGAAGCAACTTTGTGTATTGCCCAAGGGCACAATGACAAAATAATCCACCCGGATCAGGGATTGAACCAGTAACCAGCCACTCTACTTACTGAGCTAGTGCTGCCCCAGTTAGCTTGGGTTATCCAGACTCATCCTTGGCTCAGACTGCTGGAGGACTCATCATTCCTGTCCTCTCAGACTCCAGCTGACCGGCAGAATGAATAGATGGTTTCTTTCTGTTCAAAGAGAGTTTTCATTCCCATTGCTCAGTATAGGGGATTACATTGATGTAAAGATTCAATACAAACTGTTGGTTCATTTCTATTCGGACAATTTGACTAATTGGAATTTTTTTGTGAATTTAACTTTTACCAAACAGGATTACATTTTACCTTAAATGATTTGGATTTGTTTAATTGTTCAGCACTTTGAAATGATCTGTCTTTTGACCTGTAGTTTTACAAATTGAAATTAATTTAACTGTTTCTACAGAGGCAAATATCTGAAATGTGTGTTTTATTGTGGCTATGAAAGAATTATATCATCAGCTTCAGATATTAAAAAATTTTGCCGGGGCAGCATGTAGCTCAGTTGGGAGAGTGGCCGGTCTGGTAACCGGAGGGTCACCGGTTCAATCCCCGTTGTGTCCTTGGGCAAGACACTTCACCCACCTGTGTGACTGTGTGTGAATTAGGGATGAGCCGGATATCCGTTTCAGACGAGTATCGGTACGGATAATGCATATTTTCTGAATACGAGCATCATCCGAGTGAAACACGTTATTATCTGTGCTCGGGCTGAAGGAAAATCCTGATTGGGTAACTGTCTGACTGTCCTCTGTTCGCGCTCTCTGTCCGGCAATCACACAGAGCGCCTAAGGAGACGCGCACCTGGACCAGGGCCAGGTGTAGTGGGCGCCGCGCGTATCTGAGCAGACGCGCGGTGCCCATGAGAAGATACTGCAGCCCGCGACAAGCTCGGGACCTGCAGGGCCTCCTGAAATGGACCGAACTAGTGTGTGGTTCGGAGTTGGTTCGGCTTGGAGGAGGAGGAGGAGGCGGGGGGACAGGCGATCGCTGCGGCTCTGCGTCAACCAGACTGGCTCTGGTGAACCCGAGCGTTTCCTGGTGGACTAGCGTTGGTCCAGACTTTTTAAAACTCATACTTTGATCTGACCGGTCCATAAAACCAGATCAGCGGGCCCAGTATCCCCAGATCAACGGGCATCACACAGGATCTTTCATTCTGCGTGATGCTCATTTGGGGAAAAAAAAAAAAGGTCGGTGTAAAAACCCGTCAGCTTAAAGCGGCACTCTGGAGCATTTTTCTCTGTATCAAAGTTTTCTAAATGTTTTAAATGATATTTCAGGTCTAAACTATGATCTATGGGTTGAGTTCCACAACATGTGTCATTCTGATGAAGACCCTCCTTCCTCCCAGAGACCCCTTTCCATTTTTTCTTGCCGCCGACATTTTTCAGCCAATGAAATTCAAATTTCTGCATTGTCTGAACATGCACGCGCATCGACCAAACCTGTACCAGTAGGGGGCGCTGTCGTACAGGACGCTCCGTGTGTTTCTCTGCCGTCTCAGCCGTTCACTGAGGACTCACGGCTCATTTCTACTAAAAACCTACCCATTCTCCAGCTAAAGATGGATTTATTTTTATTTTTAAACCTTTCACCTCACAGAATGGCAAGGCTTGACAGGATTATGCGTTTATTTTGGTCAGAAAGTTCATCCAGGGCCGAGTCAAGTTCAGCTTCAGAGTCCAGCAGCAGCTCTCTGCTAACAGAGCTAATATCAGAAGCAGCAGGGACAGAGAGGGCTCTTCAGACCCTCGTCGTGTTGTTGGAATAAGATTGTGAACTGTGAGTGATTAAACCCTACACATTGAGCTGTACAGTTCATGTCCGAAGTATATGCGCCGCGTGCACACGCGACCGGACGCGCGTGTCGAGATGTTTTGAGGAGGAGCCTTTGGACGCTAGATTCAAAAACTGCTCTCCTGATGAAATCCTCCGGAGTGCTGCTTTAACTCGATTTTTTTTCTCCAGTCACTCCTCCTCTCTTTGGCTGAGGGACGAAGGTCCCGTTATCTGATCACGCGTCCGTCCTGTAAATTCTGCGGGGCTCGCGCCTCTCATTATAATAAAGTGAACGGGAGCGTGCGTCACAGCTGTGTTTCCCAGCATAGACTGACAGCTTAAAATGCAACAAATCAAACATCAACACTAAAAACACATGTATCTGTCAGTGACTTTATCAGAGGGTTACAGTTGTTTTCAGAGGCTCATATTAAATACTACTGTAAATACCCCAAAAGTAGTTTTACTAAAACATGATGACAGAGTCCTGCATGCTGTCAAATAAACAGTAGAGAAATAAAGTCATTTTGAGGCAGATTTAATCCATTACAGATAAACTGGATGCTACAATCACTTTTTGACAGGTGAAAAAATCATTTTGAAGTAGATGTAAAAATACAGTTGATGCTTTAATCAGGTCACCTGTAAACTAAATCTAATCCTTTATTGTCAGGTGGACAGATGAGAGTTTACAGTAAAACTATAAAAACAGGGTGAGCCTTAGTAAACAGCTGCAGTCCTGACAGATAAATTTGCTTTAGTGTTAAAAATGTTTGATTGGACCAAATTCAACCTGCTAATTTTATCAAACATCAATGAGCTCAGATTTCAAATGGTCTGGTGAGTGTTGGGTGGGTTTGTGCAAATCGCCCTGTGGTGATTTTTTCCAATGATAAAGTGTACCTTGGCTCCAAAAAGGTTGATAAACCCAGCCTTTAATATTGTGATCAAAAACATTGAATCTCAATTCTGAGGCTGCTCTGTAAATAGTTTTCAAATAAACAATACATATAGCTAATTCTGATCAATCATATCAATTTCAGACTTAAAATAATGTACCCATGTAAGCCACGCCCACTTCAGGGCAAACCACACCCACTTCCGGGGCAAGCTCCACCCGCTTCCGGTTTAGGCGCCGCCCACTCCGAGTACAGATACGGATACAGATAATTTAGATGGTTGAACAGATACAGATAATGCTGTACTCGCTCATCCCTAGTGTGAATGTTGGTGGTGGTCAGAAGGGCCGATGGCGCAGAATGGTAGCCTCGCTTCTGTCAGACTGCCCCAGGTCAGCTGTGGCTACAGACGTTAGTCGTAGTTTACCACCACCAGAGTGAGAATGAGTGTGTGAATGAAACTCTGTAAAGCGTCTTTGAGTGACCTAAAAAGTGCTATATAAAACTGATGCATTATTATTCATTTAATTCAGTAATTTTACAAGAGGACACATGTTCTTGATATTTTTAAAGGCGACAGCAGTGTGGTTAGATTAAATGTTACCACGGCCTGCCATAAATATGCCTCTTATGTTGCAACTACGTCGCCAACATTATGGGATAGTTAACACCGATATGAAGTTACTGCTAACGTGGACACATTGAACTTGTTATTTAACGGGCTAGCTTCAGCATACAGAATCACAGTTAGCAACAGAAATTCGAAGCAGCCAGGGCTTACCAGCTGATCCAATTGAGCCGAACCTGACGAACAAACACTTCAACAGCTTGGTCTTCCTCAGCTAGCAAAGCTTTATTAGTTGTTAGCGGAACGTACCGATTCAGGCTGCAGGTTCGTTAGCCCGAGGAGAGGACCCGGCTTCCTGTTCCTGGGGAAACAACATTTAGTCTATTAAAGTCCGCGGTGTGTAGAAAACTAGCCGAAATAGCAACAGTCGGTAAAAGTCATTCAAGAATCGTTAATTAGGAATAGGAAGAGCAACTCAAAACACCATTCACTAGCCGCTCCGGTCCACCGCCCCGCGCATGCGCCGTTCACGTGCTAATGGTGCGTTCATATAAATTCAGTAATCGGAAGGATCAAGTGCAATTCCAACACAGAAGTATTTAACTTTCCACATGATGAACATGTCGCAGCGCGTTTATGCTGCTGTTAAACTCAAAGCCTAAAGAAGTCGTTTCTAATGTGCTGCAGATTGTTGTAAAAGGTTTGTAACCACATTTGAACAAAAACACCTGAATGCTTCACCACATGCAAGGGAAAGGCATACAGAAGTAAAACAAAAACTTGATTTTAGGATGTTTCCTGTCAGTGAAAATGCTAAGAAATGCAAAGGAAATAATATGACATTGCGGTATTTTAAAAACTGGTCTTGTGGTTGTGGCCAAACTTGCCCCAGCTTAGGGGTAAGTTGAGCCAAGTCAGGAGGTAAATTGACCCTCTCTCTCAGTACTTTATTGTGTTAGCCAGCCTGCTCCTCCATGAACCGCCACCTTATCGCGGTGGAGGAGTTTGAGTGCCCTAAGGATCCTAGGAGCTATATTGTCTGGGGCACTTGTGCCACTGGTAGGGTCTCCCATGTCAAATTGGTCCTAGTTGAAGGGTGCAGTTCAGAAGACTCTTCATGGAAGTGAAATCAAAGAGCCAGAGTAGCCAGCCTGGAGGGTTACTGGGGTCCCACCCTGGAGCCAGGCCTGGGGTTGGGGCCCATGAGATTCAAGATTCAAGAGTTTTATTTGTCACATACCAGATGCACGAGTACAACTTGTAGTGAAATGTGTCCTTGATCCAACTGACTGTGTAATAACATAGAGGGTTTTCACGGCGCGTCACCGCTGCGTCATCTAACCGGAAGCCGCCATATTGGAGATATTGAGGTAAACAGAGCGCACGCATTTAATGAGTATTCTACTGCAAAATGAAAAGAAATGGTGAATTATTGCCGTGTTTATGGCTGTACCAATCGGTCAGACCATGAGAAACCTTTGCAGTTTTATAGACTGCAAAAAAAAAATTTACGGATCAGGGAGAACAACGCAAGAAGTCATCAGAGGAAAGAAGGCGCTTGTGGTTGGCGAAGCTAAACCAGGATCTACGGGGCAGAAATCTGGACATCCGAATTAGTTTGGTCCATTTCTTGTCAGGTAAGTGAATTGTTGATAACAGCTGCTCTTAAGTAATTTTTTGTGGGATGCTAATATAATTTATATCAAGCTATTTACTTAATATAATCACATTTAACAGCCTGATACAGTACCAACACAGTTATTCTTCAAATAAAGAGCTAAAACTAAATGTGCTGTATTTCTCATTGTTCAACAGGTAAAAGGTCTGACCTTTATCAGAAGGATGACCCAGATTGGGTGCCATCAGTTGGAATGACAGGTCAGCAAAAGACACCTGAGGAAACCTGCTCCTGCGGCTGCTGGGGGGGACTGATGATGCATCCCAATTAGGGAGTCCCAGACGGTCCTCTCCCCAGCCACTTCTACCAGCTCCTCCGGCAGGATCCCAAGGCGCTCCAGGGCCAAACCAGAGATGTATTTTCTCCAGCGTGTCCTAGGTCGACCCGGGAGCCTCCTGCCGGAAGGACATGCCCGAAACACCTCCCCGGGGAGGCGTCCAGGGGGCATCCTAACAAGATGCCCGAACCACCTCAGCTGGCTCCTCTCTACATGGAGGAGCAGCGGTTCTACTCCGAGTCTCTCTCGAATGTCCGAGCTCCTCACCCTATCTCTAAGGCTGAGCCCGGCCACCCTACGGAGAAAACAGCCGCTTGTATCCGCGATCTTGTTCTTTCGGTCATTACCCAAAGCTCATGACCATAGGTGAGGATTGGGAGGTAGATCGACCAGTAAATCGAGAGCCTTGCTTTCTGGCTCAGCTCCTTCACCACCACAGACCGGTTCAGCGTCTGCAGTGATGCAGACGCTGCCTCAATGGGGTTTATGCACGGTCACTTCCTGGTTGCGATAGACGCAGCCCCTCCCTTCCGGTTCAACGCTGTTCCCACACAAACTGGACAAAATGGATTTTTTTACCCGTTTTCTTCAAGACCTGCCGCGCATCACGGTAAACGATGTCCACCGGATTTTTGAAAAACACACAGAGACGTCTGCGAGCAAGCGGGTGAAGGACTTTAAGCTGTATATAACCAGCTTTATTCATGAAATTGAAGGTAAGCTAACAGCGTTAGCTCGTAGCTTCCATCATCAAAAAACAGTGAGACAAATCTATATAGCCGTGAAACTGCTTCCCAACTTTCAACTTTCTCTGGTCTAGCTGTACGTTATCAAACACCAAGTCTTCATTCACCAAAAGAATAGTTGTTCCAGTGAAATAACACACGAACGGCGCCGCGCCTCCTCCTTTAGCCTCCTCCTTTAGCCTCGTCCACTCGGCTCTTTGACTACTGTGCTGCAAAGTGTCGACTGCAGACACGGTGTGGTTAGAAATGATCACGTTTTCTCTTCTTAAGTTCACAATCCTTCCTTTTTGTAGTTATTTATTCAGTGGAAATGTGTGGAAACGGACTGATGAATTATATTCAGCTGATGCGGTACACAACGGAACACAGCAGTGTTCAGCTGTCGAGGCTTCCCGTCCGCTGATACTTATATGATGGCTTCATTTCTTAGTGCTATAATATATATATCATACTGTACTCGTTTTGATTATAAACAATATCTTTAGCTGGAAATTCACTCTAACTCTGGAAATCTTCACGTTTCAAATGGAACCGGAAATGGTCCCGCGAGGTAATTTTAAACCGGAAGTTCTACTAAGTACTCTGTGCATAAAGCCTATTGGCCTGTCGATCTCCCGCTCCCTCCTTCCCTCACTCGTGAACAAGACTCCGAGATATTTGAACTCCTCCACTTGAGGCAGGACCTCTCTCCCGACCTGGAGTAGGCAAGCCACCTTTTTCTGACCGAGAACCATGGACTCAGACTTGGAGGTGCTGATCCTCATCCCAGCCGCTTCACACTCGGCTGCGAACCTCCCCAGCAAGAGCTGATGGTCAAAGCCTGATGAAGCTAGGAGGACCACATCATCCGCAAAAAGCAGAGACGCGATTCTCCTGTCACCAAACTCAACACCCTCCACACCACGGCTGCGCCTAGAAATCCTGTCCATAAAGGTTATGAACAGGACCGATGCAGTGTTAATTTTGGCGTGAAATTTTAATTTAGTTTTAGTCTTAGTCTTTTGACTAAAATTATTTTTCATTTTAGTCTAGTTTTAGTCGTCCAATTCGTTTTAGTTTTAGTCTAATTTTAGTCGACTAAAATTCGGAACTATTTTAGTCGACTAAAATAGTTCAGAATGTTAGTCGACTAAATATAAAATAGGCATATTTGACTAATATTAATATTTTTTCCTCTGGTGCAATTATTTTACATTTCTTTAAATGAATTGGGGTAAGTAAGTAAGTAAAGTTTATTTATATAGCGCCTTTCACAGATATACATCACAAAGCCCTTGACAAAAAAAACAAAAAAACAAAACAGAGAAAACATTGAAAATAAAAAACAAAACAGAGATTTGGGGGTACCAGATACAAAATTTGGGCAAGATTTGGGGTACCTTCAGGGGATCTACGTACATTGTAAATGATGAGATACATTGAAAATAAAAAACAAACCAAAGCAGAGATTTGGGGGTACCAGATACAATATTTGGGCAAGATTTGGGGTACCATCAGGGGAGCTACGTACATTGTAAATGATGAGATACATTGAAAATAAAAAACAAACCAAAACAGAGATTTGGGGGTACCAGATACAATATTTGGGCAAGATTTGGGGTACCATCAGGGGAGCTACGTACATTGTAAATGATGAGATACATTGAAAATAAAAACAAAACAGAGATTTGGGGGTACCAGATACAAAATTTGGGCAAGATTTGGGGTACTTTCAGGGGATCTACATTGTAAATTATGAGATATAGTGGGACATTGACTTGTGTAAGGAACTAAAGTCTTGGGCAGAAATATTGGGGCAACTTCAATACAATATTTGGGCAAAAAATAAAGATGGGAGCCAGATACAATATTTGGGCAAGATTTGGGGTACCATCAGGGGACCTACATTGTAAATTATGAGTTAAGGGGGACATTTACTTGGGCTTGGGCAAAGAGAAATATTGGGGCAAACTTCAAGATTTGGGGTACCATCAGGGGACCTGCATTGTAAATTATGAGATAAAGTGGGACATTGGCTTGTGTAAGGAACTAAAGTCTTGGGCAGAAATATTGGGACAACTTCAATACAATATTTGGGCAAAAAATAAAGATGGGAGCAGAAGAAAATGTAAACAAAATGGAGGGAGGGAGTAGCATTTTACACACAGTCACAACAACCGATAAACACATCAAGGAGGGTGGGGGGGGCAGGATCTCCACCAGCAGCAAGGACACGGCACAGCTGACCGACCTTCACTCCCAGTAGAGGGGGGAGGAGAGTTAGGGTGAGAGAGCGTAGAGAAGGGGGGGCTGAGCAGTCGCTTCATTCACTCTGTTGAGTAGGAGATTGTCAGGGTCACCAGATAAGATAACAGAATGTGTTTGGAGCAGGTAGTCCTGTTTGTTACAGCCGCCTTAAATGTCTGTTTCACTGGCTTCATCCCGTCCAAATTTGAAAACCTGGCCAGTCCCATCTGATCCGTGTAGTTCGACACATCGATCGTAATTCACTCCGCGCCAGAGTTCGTTCGCAGACAGTCCTACGAGACAACTCAGTCCTCGCGAGTGTTTCAGTGTTCAAAGCACGCATCAGCCCCCTTTGAAGCACAGGAATCCTGTCAATTGCACCTGTTAGCTCCGTTGTTTTCCGATAAACCAGGTCCATGCAGATTCCAATGAGCGTGCACCCGATCATCATTAATCCAAAATTGTAGACCTCCAGAGACAGACTTGCAGGACCCGCAATCTGATCCATTACGAACCCCACAGCTCTTGTCTCAGTCAGCCGCGGAGTCCCCTACTCCGTTTTGAGAGTGTAAAAAATGTTATCCATTTTGTTGGGAAGCCAGCAAACCAAAGCCATATCAAGAAAAATAAAAATATTTAACCAGAAGGAATGAGGAAAATGCTCAGAAGACAAAAACAGCTGCAGGAGGAACACACAAGGGAGAGAAGGAACAGTGCGACCGCTCTCAACAGAAGCCGGAAGAAGTAGATAGTAGGGGTAACACTTTACTTTTATTAACATTAGTGCATTATTAAGTATTAATAAACAAATGGGCCCTTTATCAACGTTCCCAATATTGTTAATGACCCCAATTATAAGACACACCCCTTTCCAAGACTAATTTTCAGAAAAAAAACCTAAATTCACTTTTAAAATAAACTATTTTTGTTGAAAATTTGAGGAACTAGTTTAAATATCTTATTTAGAGACCTTTAATATTTTCTTATTAATTCAATCACAAAGATCTGTAATTCATATTCTAGTGTGTGTTGAGTTCTGTCAGGATGACACTAGTGATCCTGAGCAAAAACTGAGCAAAAAAATCCCATAATAATGTAAACTGTCAGAACTTTGCTCATGACATGTCAGATCAAAAGTCTGCAGGCTTTAACTCACAGAGTCTGAACAGCTGTTCTCACGCTGCGGTCCGTCTCCTCCCACAGAACGTGATCGCCACAACGCTCCGTCTTGGGTCATTTCACTCCATATTTCCTGTCTCCCTGACAGCTGTTTGATGCCTCTGCTGCATTCACCACTATTATCTTAAAATTAGCGTCGAAACTCTGCCTCCGTTCTGTTAATTTGACCTACTTTTAACTGTTCCTGTCGGAGTCTGCTTTGCTGTTTACAAACTCCGGCGCGTCCCGACAAGGCGGACTCTGATTGGTTCCTTTCTCATTTACTTCCGCCTGTTACGTTTGCTGATTGGTTCCCTTCTCTAGTCCCGCTTGCTCCGATTGCTGATTGGTTTTTTAGTATGTTTGTCAAATTTTCCCCGTTTTCTGATTGGATTTCGTCACTGTCAATTCTCGTCTCGTCTTTCGTTCCTGACGAAAAGGTCAGCCGATTTATTCTTCGTCATCGTCTTTTTCCGTTTTATATTTTTGAATTTCGTTTAGTTTTCGTTCGGTAAAATATATTCGTGACGAAATAAATAACGAAAATATTTCGTCTACGAAATTAACACTGGACAGATGACAAAGGGCAGCCCTGGCAGAGTCCAACCCTCACTGGGAACAGGTCCGACTTACTGCCGGCTATGCGGACCAAACTCACACTCCTCTGGTACAGGGACTGAATGGCCCTTAACAAAAGACCATCCACCCTATACTCCTGGAGCGCCCCCCACAGGGTGTCCCTGGGGACACGGTCATAAGCCTTCTCCAAATCCACAAAACACATGTGGATTGGTTGGGCAAACTCCCATGACCCCTCCATCACCCTAGCGAGGGTAAAGAGCTGGTCGACAGTTCCACGACCAGGACGAAAACCACATTGCTCCTCTTCAATCCGAGGTTTAACTATCAACCGGACCCTCCTCTCCAGTACCCTGGAGTAGACCTTCCCAGGGAGTCTGAGGAGTGTGATCCCCCTATAGTTGGAACACACCCTCTGGTCCCCCTTCTTAAAAATGGGAACCACCACCTCGGTCTGCCACTCAACAGGAACTGCCCCCGATGACCACGCAATGTTGCAGAGACGTGTCAACCACGACAGTCCTACAACATCCATAGCTTTCAGATACCCAGGTCGGATCTCATCCACCCCCGAGGCTCCGCCACTGCGTAGTTTTTTGACAACCTCAGCGACTTCTGCCCCAGAGATTGGACAGTCCATCCCCAGGCCTCCTAGCTCTAGTTCCTCATAGGAATGCATGTCAGTGGCAGGGGCGGCTCATTAATATGGGCGATTGGGCGACGCACTACCAAAGGAGAATGAATGAGATCGTTTTTTATACTTCTAATATCACGGCCGTTCGCATCTACCACTTTGGTCTGCTTGTTTATCTTGTCCAATCAGCTTGAAGCCTTGTTACTTTGTGTCCCGCCCCTTTCTGGGCGATTTCAGCCAGCCTGAGAATCGCCCCCAGCGCTCTCATAGACTGTAATATAAAAGGTTTTTTTTTTCAAAAATCAGGGGCTATAGTGCATTGTCTATGGGTTCCGGTGGGGCTCGCACTTGCGTGCTTTCGTCATCATCACATCTTACGTAAAATGCAGCTAGCGTACATTTGACTGAGCTAGCTTAATCATGGCTAACTCTCCGAGCAACTCCGTTGTCTCTTAATGGATATTTCTTCAAAGAATCCTGCTGGACAGCTTTGTGATAACCCTGAGGATTGATTCCACGTGTCCTCCTGATTTAATCCACTCAACAGTTGGTGAGTCATTTTTAATTTTATTTTGTTAGACTTCGACCAGGTCCTGCAGGTCTGGTATGAAGTCCGGTTGAAGTAGCGGTCCCTCTGGCCCCCAAGCCGCAACCCCAGCTCACCACAGAAAGCTCAGTCTCGGTCGGTCCTGGAACCGGGTCAGACCTGGACCCGGGCCGGTCCTGGACCCGGGTCGGTCCTGAGGTTCAGGACCGGTCGAGACCGGGAGGCGGCACTAATTTTAAATCACTCAGTCAGCGGTGTATTTGAGCGCTGAGCTTTCTGTGGTGGGAGCCACAGGTCCAGGTCCGACCCGGTTCGGAACGGACTCATCCAGTACCGGGTTATTTTGGACCAGAACCGAATCGGTTCCAGTACCGGACGGGTTCGGAACGGACTCGTCCGCTACCAGGGTCCGGTTTACCGGGTCATTTTGGACCAGAATCGGTTCGGTTCGGACCGGTTCTGGTCGGGTACCGGACGGGTTCGGAACGGTACCAGGGTCATTTTGGACCAGAACCGAACCGAAGCAGTTCTGGTACCGGACGGGTCCGGTTTTAATCAGATCAAATCCGGTACCAAGTGGGTTCAGACCAGACCAGATCAGTCATGATGACGCTAGATATTTGATGTAATCTGATCTCAGTTGACCTTCTTTTAATCACCTCTTGCTGCTACACTGTGTGGCTGTGGACCTTCAGGATTGAAGATAAAAACATTTTGTGTTCAGGATCTGAAGTCTGCTGCTGCTGACAGCCAGTGTTTTATCAGCAGAGTTTGTGCTTTCAGTAGAAAGATGTGCAAACTTCAATGTGAATATTAAGTTGTGTTTTTGACATTGTTTTGGTCAGGTTATTTTTTCCCCTGAAACTCATACCTCTGTTGTGACCACATTGTGGTTGTTGTTGTATTATTATTATTTATATCTGATTATATTGATATTATTCTAAGGTCTCCTTATGAACGAACACGTTATGATTTCTTTACTGTTTGATGTGTAGAATTAGGCTATAACTGTGTGTGACCTAACAGCGCCACATTAGAGAACTGGTGGGAGGGATTTTTACCAGCAACAGGTTCAGTCAGATGAAAATATTTTGCTTCATTCCCTGATCTAGTGGTGAGATGTGGGTTTTGGGAATCTGAAAACTGACTTGCAAAAATGCGCCCCACCCCCAAAAAATGTCACCAGCCGCCACTGGTCAGTGGGATTGAGGAGCTCCTCGAAGTATTCCTTCCACCGCCCGACTATAGCCGTAGTTGACGTCAGCAGCTCCCAGTCCCCACTGTAAACAGTGTGAGCAAGTTCCCGCATTCCTTCCCTGAGACGTCGGATGGTTTGCCAGAACCTTTTTGGAGCCGACCGATAGTCTTTCTCCATGGTCTCACCAAACTCCTCCCACGCTCGAGATTTTGCCTCGGAAACTGCCACTGCTGCACCCCGCTTGGCCCTCTGATACCTATCAGCTGCTTCTGGAGACCCACAGACCAGCCACGCCCTGTAGGCCTCCTTCTTCAGCTTGACAGCTCCCCTAACCTCTGGTGTCCGCCAGCAGGTATGGGGGTTACCGCCACGATTGGTACCGGCCACCTTGCGACCACAGCTAGCAACAGCTGCCTCAACAATCGCAGAGCGGAACAAGGCCCATTCGGACTCAATGTCCCCCACTGCTCTCAGGACGCGGTCGAAGCTCTGCCGGAGGTGGGAGTTGAAGACCATCTTGACAGGCTCTTCTGCCAGGTGTTCCCAGCAGACCCTCACTATACGTTTGGGTCTATCAGGTCTGCGTAGCATCTTCCCCTGCCATATGATCCAACTCACCACCAGGTGGTGATCAGTTGACAGCTCCGCTCCTCACTTCACTCGAGTGTCCAAAACATACGGTCTCAGGTCAGATGATACAACTATAAAGTCAATCATCAACCTGTAACCTAGGCTGCCCTGGTACCAGGTGTACCGGTGAGCATCCTTATGTTCGAACATGGTGTTCGTTATGGCCAAACTGCGACTTGCACAAAAGTCCAAAAACAGAACACCACTCGAGTTCAGATTGGGCGGGCCGTTCCTCCCAATCACGCCCCTCCAGGTCACGCTGTTATTGCCCACGTGAGCATTGAAGTCTCCCAGCAGGACTATGGAGTCCCCAGTAGGAGCACTATCCAGCACTCTTCCCAGTGACTCCAAAAAGGGTGGGTACTCTGAACTGCTATTTGGTGCATAAGCACAAACAACAGTCAGTACCCGTTCCCCAACCCGAAGGCGCAGGGAAGCTGCCCTTTCATCCCCCGGAGAAAACCCCAACATAGAGGCAGAGAGTCTTGGGGCTAACAGAAAGCCCACCCCAGCCCTCCGCCTCTCACCTGGAGCAACTCCAGCATAAAAGAGAGTCCAACCCCTCTCAAGGACTCGGGTTCCAGAGCCAACGCTATGTGTCGAGGTGAGCCCGACTATATCTAGCCGGTATCGCTCAGCCTCTTCCACAAGCTCCAGCTCCTTCCCTGCCAGAGAGGTGATGTTCCATGTTCCAAAAGCCAGTTTTTGTGTCCGGGGATCGGACCGCCAAAGCTCCCGCCTTGGTCTGCCATCCGATCCACATTGCACCGGACCCTTCATGTTCCTCCTGCAGGTGGTGGGTCCACAGGTGGATGAGCCCATGTATCCGGTTTGGGCTGGGCCCGGCCGGGCCCCATGGGCGAAAGCCCGGCCACCAGACGCTCGCTCACGGGCCCCAACCCCAGGCCTGGCTCCAGGGTGGGATCCCGGTAACCCTCCAGGCCGGGTACACTGGCTCGATGATAGAATTTCCATGAAGAGTCTTCTGAACCGCACTTTGTCTCACCCCTCACCTAGGACCAATTTGCCATGGGTGACTCTACCAGGGGCACAAGTGCCCCAGACAACATAGCTCCTAGGATCATTAGGGCACTCAAACTCCTCCACCACGATAAGGTGGCGGTTCATGGAGAAGAGAATCAAATGTTTGAGAATCAAATGTTCAAGTTAGGGATAGTCAATAAAATGANCAAAATGGAGAGAGGGAGTAGCATTTTACACACAGTCACAACAACCGATAAACACATCAAGGAGGGTGGGGGGGGCAGGATCTCCACCAGCAGCAAGGACACGGCACAGCTGACCGACCTTCACTCCCAGTAGAGGGGGGAGGAGAGTTAGGGTGAGAGAGCGTAGAGAAGGGGGGGCTGAGCAGTCGCTTCATTCACTCTGTTGAGTAGGAGATTGTCAGGGTCACCAGATAAGATAACAGAATGTGTTTGGAGCAGGTAGTCCTGTTTGTTACAGCCGCCTTAAATGTCTGTTTCACTGGCTTCATCCCGTCCAAATTTGAAAACCTGGCCAGTCCCATCTGATCCGTGTAGTTCGACACATCGATCGTAATTCACTCCGCGCCAGAGTTCGTTCGCAGACAGTCCTACGAGACAACTCAGTCCTCGCGAGTGTTTCAGTGTTCAAAGCACGCATCAGCCCCCTTTGAAGCACAGGAATCCTGTCAATTGCACCTGTTAGCTCCGTTGTTTTCCGATAAACCAGGTCCATGCAGATTCCAATGAGCGTGCACCCGATCATCATTAATCCAAAATTGTAGACCTCCAGAGACAGACTTGCAGGACCCGCAATCTGATCCATTACGAACCCCACAGCTCTTGTCTCAGTCAGCCGCGGAGTCCCCTCCTCCGTTTTGAGAGTGTAAAAAATTTTATCCATTTTGTTGGGAAGCCAGCAAACCAAAGCCATATCAAGAAAAATAAAAATATTTAACCAGAAGGAATGAGGAAAATGCTCAGAAGACAAAAACAGCTGCAGGAGGAACACACAAGGGAGAGAAGGAACAGTGCGACCGCTCTCAACAGAAGCCGGAAGAAGAAGGGAGAGAGGGACCTGCACCATGGGTACATCCCCGAGTTGGGAACTGTCTGCGTGCGTTCCGCCATGTTGAATTTTCAACAAAAACAAAAGCTAGCAGCTGGGAGGACCGAAAGGCGTTACCATCTCAGCTAATTCACTTGTGACGTCAAAAATTCCAGAAATGCTCTCCGCATTTTTAAGTTTCTGTTCTCCCTTTTTCTGTTTTTTTCTAAATAACCAGGGAACAGAGAGTTTTCATGTTTGGCCGACATGACAGGCTCAGGGGGACCTATTAGAAACTATGAAGACCTGAAAAAAATGGATTCTGAATAAACCACCCCTTTAAAAACATGTTTACAAGATAAATGTCATGGACTTAAAAACTGCCAACATTATATATTGACCCATTAGCCTAGCCGTTAGCTCAGAGGTGTTTTTAATAGTTGAATGTAGCGCCACTTTTTAGTAAAACAAAAGAAACAAACAAAGCTAATGACTCACCATCAAGTTGATTAAATAAGGACACAATCTGGATTCAATCAGCAGGTTGTTACAAGCTGTCAAGAAGGATTCTTTGAATAAATCTCCATTTTGTTTCCTCCATGATAAAACCTCCATGAGCTACTTAGACTACGTTCACACTGCAGGTCTTAATGCT
>SSNR01000230.1:564289-589499 GCA_006937965.1 Callopanchax toddi
TATACACATCTCCTTCCACCGCCCGACTATAGCCGTAGTTGACGTCAGCAGCTCCCAGTCCCCACTGTAAACAGTGTGAGCAAGTTCCCGCATTCCTTCCCTGAGACGTCGGATGGTTTGCCAGAACCTTTTTGGAGCCGACCGATAGTCTTTCTCCATGGTCTCACCAAACTCCTCCCACGCTCGAGATTTTGCCTCGGAAACTGCCACTGCTGCACCCCGCTTGGCCCTCTGATACCTATCAGCTGCTTCTGGAGACCCACAGACCAGCCACGCCCTGTAGGCCTCCTTCTTCAGCTTGACAGCTCCCCTAACCTCTGGTGTCCGCCAGCAGGTATGGGGGTTACCGCCACGATTGGTACCGGCCACCTTGCGACCACAGCTAGCAACAGCTGCCTCAACAATCGCAGAGCGGAACAAGGCCCATTCGGACTCAATGTCCCCCACTGCTCTCAGGACGCGGTCGAAGCTCTGCCGGAGGTGGGAGTTGAAGACCATCTTGACAGGCTCTTCTGCCAGGTGTTCCCAGCAGACCCTCACTATACGTTTGGGTCTATCAGGTCTGCGTAGCATCTTCCCCTGCCATATGATCCAACTCACCACCAGGTGGTGATCAGTTGACAGCTCCGCTCCTCACTTCACTCGAGTGTCCAAAACATACGGTCTCAGGTCAGATGATACAACTATAAAGTCAATCATCAACCTGTAACCTAGGCTGCCCTGGTACCAGGTGTACCGGTGAGCATCCTTATGTTCGAACATGGTGTTCGTTATGGCCAAACTGCGACTTGCACAAAAGTCCAAAAACAGAACACCACTCGAGTTCAGATTGGGCGGGCCGTTCCTCCCAATCACGCCCCTCCAGGTCACGCTGTTATTGCCCACGTGAGCATTGAAGTCTCCCAGCAGGACTATGGAGTCCCCAGTAGGAGCACTATCCAGCACTCTTCCCAGTGACTCCAAAAAGGGTGGGTACTCTGAACTGCTATTTGGTGCATAAGCACAAACAACAGTCAGTACCCGTTCCCCAACCCGAAGGCGCAGGGAAGCTGCCCTTTCATCCCCCGGAGAAAACCCCAACATAGAGGCAGAGAGTCTTGGGGCTAACAGAAAGCCCACCCCAGCCCTCCGCCTCTCACCTGGAGCAACTCCAGCATAAAAGAGAGTCCAACCCCTCTCAAGGACTCGGGTTCCAGAGCCAACGCTATGTGTCGAGGTGAGCCCGACTATATCTAGCCGGTATCGCTCAGCCTCTTCCACAAGCTCCAGCTCCTTCCCTGCCAGAGAGGTGATGTTCCATGTTCCAAAAGCCAGTTTTTGTGTCCGGGGATCGGACCGCCAAAGCTCCCGCCTTGGTCTGCCATCCGATCCACATTGCACCGGACCCTTCATGTTCCTCCTGCAGGTGGTGGGTCCACAGGTGGATGAGCCCATGTATCCGGTTTGGGCTGGGCCCGGCCGGGCCCCATGGGCGAAAGCCCGGCCACCAGACGCTCGCTCACGGGCCCCAACCCCAGGCCTGGCTCCAGGGTGGGATCCCGGTAACCCTCCAGGCCGGGTACACTGGCTCGATGATAGAATTTCCATGAAGAGTCTTCTGAACCGCACTTTGTCTCACCCCTCACCTAGGACCAATTTGCCATGGGTGACTCTACCAGGGGCACAAGTGCCCCAGACAACATAGCTCCTAGGATCATTAGGGCACTCAAACTCCTCCACCACGATAAGGTGGCGGTTCATGGAGAAGAGAATCAAATGTTTGAGAATCAAATGTTCAAGTTAGGGATAGTCAATAAAATGATTTCTATTTAATAATCAGTTGTATGTTCTATTTTTGAAGAATCAACACATTTGACTAAGGGGGTACTTGTGGTCTGAGAAAATGGCTCAGGGGGTATGCTGCATAAAATTAGTAGGACATGTCAGTCCTCCAGGGCTACTATCCTCTGAATCAAATGATTGACTCGTTATCAGGTCTCTGTGGAGCTGAACAGCATGCTGATGAGGGAATTTAACCATTTGATTCAGGTGTGGTTGAACAGGGATCCATCTAAAAGTTTCAGGATAGTAGCTCTTGAGGCCTGGACTTGGGCACCCCTGCCCTAGAATATGTTCTCTGCTCCATGGTTTGTAAATACAGGTCTCATTTCCTGCTTTAACCAACAGCCAGTGACGTGTTGTGAGGTTGATGACTGGTGAGGCCATGGGCGTAGATCTGGCATGGACGGAGGTGGCATGTCCCCACTGATACCCATCAATCACTATTTTGTCCCCACCAATAATTCAATCCAAACGTGCAGAAATATTGCTGCATCCCCACCAATAACACATGCAGCCCAACGGACCAGCTGCTGCACGTGGAGTTTGCAGATGGACCTGCAGCAGTGCGCTCGTTCTCCCTCCGGACCTGTGTCCAGGGTAAGGAGGCATACGTTTAAGCTAAACCATGAACCAATGTAGCTCTTACATCTGCCCCTCATCTTCATGATGAACAATTGTTGTTGTGGTCCTTTAAGATCTGTACTTTAGTACCCCTGGTCTAGATGAATAAATACCTCGAAGTGCTTCTGTGTGATTGGTTGATTAGCTGTTAACAAGCAATACGTGTACCTAATAAAGCGACCAGTAAGTGTGGATACATCAGTAAGCTTTTATGAAACCTGCTCCTAAGTTTACTCTTCTTTCCATCCCTGTGAAAGCAGGAGCCTGTAACATTTTGGCTCCTACAATCTGACCTTAACACTTAACAGCCTCTCTAATGTTTCTTTTCATTTCCAGACACCTCAAAGTGTGACATCATCCAGCTGGCAGCTGTTTGTGAGGAGAAAGTTTTTAATGCGTACACTATGCCACTCCAAGCCATCACCCGAAGCGCCGCCAAGATCACAGGGTTTACAGTCAGACCAGACGGCTTGCTCCTCCACCACCAACCTGTGGAGAGACCATTCCCCTGGTTGAGCTTCTCACCTCCTTCATCGCCTTCCTGCAGTCCTTCAGTTGCCCTGTGCTGCTGGCGGCCCACAATGAAAAGCGCTTTGATGCTCCTGTGCTCACCAGAGTGCTAAATCAACACCTACACAGCAAAAACTGGAGAGTTGAAATTTCAGGGTTAAATGTTTCAGAGTTGATTTCAACTCTCCAAGTGTTAATTAACACATTCAGAGTCAAATGGTGTTCAGTGTTGGAGTTAATTCAAAGAGTTGATTGCACCAGTGTGTTTTAACTCTACAGAGAGGTAAATAAGCTCCACCCACCTGCTTGAACTTTGAAAACTGTTAAAAATGGCTCCATTTCCCTCTTCACATTGTGTTCTACACAATGACTAAACATGGTGAGTACAATTTTCTCCAGCATTTATCAAACACCTAAATTGATGCAGTAAAAAATATTCTGTAACTATCTGTAGTTGGAAACTGTTGACTTGCTGCTGAAAGCCTGGTTTGTTGAACTGCATAATTTGACCGCTTTTGTAAAATTTGTGGTGTAAAGTACATAAAGTGACTCGTCTGCTGTGTGATTTAAGAAGAAATGCCAGTGTTTGGTCAAACAGCAGAATATCATATTTTTATGTTGACAGAAGCTTTTTACAGATTTTTGTTGATGGTCTTTATGAACACAGAGTGATTAGTGAAGAAATGTGTGTTTTAAAAATGTTTTATCAACCCATTTCATATTTAGAGCTTGCACCGTGTTACTAATAAAAGTTTATTAGTCATTTACCATGTTAAAACATACAAAATAAAAACATTTAAACTAATTTGCATATTGTAATAAATTATTATAATTAGGTAACTTTTTTAGATTAGATAGTTAACAGTTAAGGGAGTTTAATTTAACACTGAGTAGTTTTTTGTGTTACCAAAGTAACTCAGAGCAGAGTTACCCGTTTAATCCTGCAGTGTTACTTTAACTCTGTTTTTGGAGTAAAAAAAGGAACTCTGTCACAGTGTTAATTATTTAACTATTTCAAAAGTGTTAATTTAACTCTGAAGAGTGTGGAGCTATATAAACCCAGAAAACGTGTTAAAATCAACTCTGTATGAGTTAAATCAACACTCCGCTTTTTGCTGTGTACTCCTGCAGGAATTCCAGCATGTGGTGTGTGGCTTTCTGGATACTTCACTTTTGAGCAGGGATCTCTACCCCGACCTGAACAGCCATTCTCAGGAGAATCTGGTCAAACGCTTTCTGGGGACGTCCTACGGCGCCCATGATGCCGAGGAGGACGCCAAGATGCTGCAGGAGACATGGAAACCAAAAGTTGTGACGACTTGTGTGTCTTTAGTGTGAACTGGGTATATGAAGACACTCCAGGGGAAATAACTTTCCTATAATTAAGCTGTTATTTCCCATCATGCACCTACACACACATTTAGCCTTTAAAGGGAGAAGAGGTTAGATTTGAAAAATGAACCTCATGAGCGCCGTGCCTGGCGCTGTGAAAAACTACAGTCTTGAACGGGAGCGCGCACAAACTTCTCACTATCTCATAAGGGTTCAACCAAAGGCAGCCGGAGACATGATTCCATAAATAAAAATACATTTTATTAATACAAAAGGAAATATAGTAAAACAATGCCCCGTGACACACACTCACACACACACATTCACATGCGCACGCACGCACGTGCACACACACACACAGGATCAGACTGAGGGAGCCGATATAACAGAGCTAATCTCGCTAGCCGCAATGTTCCAGTCCCTCCCAGCTACCTGTATTGCTAAAAGCTTTAATCAGTCGGTGTTCTCTGACTCCCGGAGGTGAATTTGAGAAATCTAGGGTGATAGAATCATGTTCTGCCGCCTCTATCACCCTAGATTTCTCAAGTTTGCATCACAGAGTGGAGCTCCGGAGCACCCGGAGGAGCGTGCGCTGCACACCCGCCTTTGATGCACTGTAAGCGGACTGAGGTCCAGGAAACAGCCGGGGATTTGTGGCCTACAGTGCCGAGACCCATAAACATCGACAGATTGCTGTGTGGTCGCCTATAACAGCACATTTAGCTCTGTGAAACCCTATAATCCATCAGAGAGGTTTTCAGCTCCATAAACGCTGCCAAATTAACACCAGTTTTATGAGAAAAACCACAAATTCAGACGAAGGAAGTCCACCATTGATCAGCAACACAACGGTGTAATACTGCCATCTACTGGATATTCATTTATTATTACTTTTTTAGCCCTCCAGAACACGCAAACAGCGTCAGTTGACGTCACATCCGTAGGACAGCGCGGGAAATTCGTTCCCGAATTGCAGAACATTTTACAGCTCACAGCCTGTTCAAGATAATGGAATGACACATTGGTGGCCTCATTCTTTTTTATTTAAAATGCTTCATCACTTAAAACTGAGCATGCATGATTATTTTTATTTAAAATCTTCCCTCTTGTCCCTTTAATGGTGATGGTGACATTAAAGCCTGGGACACACAGAGATGGATGTGTTGCGCCACAGAATCGCCGCGGTCTAGGGGGTACACAGGACGCGCTATGCAGCCTATGGAAGGCTGAACACTGCTTGGAAAATCGCCGTATTAAAGCCGTAAATGCCACGGCGCGGCGCTTGAGATAGAACCGGCACCGAACTTTAGCGTCTCCGCACAGACCGGCGTTTGCGTTGCGCTCTCCGTGTAGCCACTCTCAGTAACTATAATGTTTTTGTTTTTTTAAAACGGCGTGTGCGCTACGCATCTGTCTTCTGTGTGTCCCAGGCTTAAGCCTCATGAACTAAAGATTTCCAAGGAGATGAAACTTCATGGTGCTTCATTTGCTCTACTGTGCCACCAAGTGGACAATAAATGTAATAGTCAGTAATCATGTCTTCAGTGTGAAGCTTTGAATCAGCAATAAACGGGAATCTATTATTATTGTGCGTTTCTGACAGAATGATGCTGAGGACAGAAAGATCAGCAGAAACAAGTTGGGAAGAAGAGCTATGTTTGTTACTTGGTCTGTGATTGTGACCATAGGGAGCCAATCGCTCCTTTGCCTGCAGCGCTCCAGGATAGTGTTGCAGGGGATCATTTTTCGGATCAGCAGAAAGAAAAAGACAAATAACTTTGCTCTATTTATTTTGTTGATACTGTGCAACATTTGTCTGCTCAATGCTCATTAAACAACTTTAACTCAAGACATCAATCCAATGCTTAAATAAAAAATTTGAATCATATTAAAACAAATTAGAGGGAGGACAGACTGCTATATGCACCTCTCAAGGGTCTGACAGACCAATAACCTATTTTCTGTGGGACAGTTCGCACCCTGCTGTCAGGTGCAGCAGGATCAGGTGAGGGGGAAGAGACGAGGCGTTGCTCTGTGGCTCCTGACGGAGCAGTGGTTATATTAACGTTCATTAGCTCTTATAAAAGTCCAATACAACACGTTATCTTAGACAGAAGTAGTGATGATGAGTGTGGTTTCTTCATCAGAGAGAGAGAGAGAGAATGATCCAGCAGGTGACAAAGATGGAGGATTCAGCTGCTCCACACGCACGTACGTGCGAACGAGACTGGATCAGAGATGTCGTTCTTTCTGGTCAACTTAAATGTCTAGACTGATAGAGTGAACCTCTACGTGATAGCAGAA
The DNA here is from genome assembly GCA_006937965.1 of Callopanchax toddi. Lineage (NCBI taxonomy): Eukaryota > Metazoa > Chordata > Actinopteri > Cyprinodontiformes > Nothobranchiidae > Callopanchax > Callopanchax toddi. The sequence continues at coordinate 570,878 of SSNR01000230.1, forward strand.
CCAACGCCTTTCTCAGAGGGGAATCATCAGCAGATTCAGAGCTCAAGTAGAATGTCTGGATGATTTAGCAGCGCACAAGCGCTACCGGATCCGCAGCCCATGTGCGTTTGAACCGTAGTAGAGATCCTTATGGATCATGGATCGATGATGAACTGTTGCACCCAGGGGGTGAGGAGAGCAGCTCAGCTCACTTTGCAGCTGGTCAGCAGGTGATCACAGTGCTGTGGGCTCCATACTGGACCGGATTTGGCCCGGGTATTTCAGGCGCGATCAATACACCAATCATTTTTTTTATTTCGCCGTTCATGGCCCGGTACCAAATGAGCTGCGGACCGGTACCGGGCCAGGGACCTCTGCTCAAAATTAGTCTTTCTCGATTGCTAAGACACATTTCTTGAAAACTGCTCTCCACTTCTCTAAAGTGTGAATGCAAAACCCAATTTTCAAGCTAAATTCACAAAACCTCAGACAAAATTACATACACTAAGAACAGTCACTATGTAAAAAAATAGAAAACACAACGCTCAGGATATGAAGCTGAGAAATACATGTTTATTGTTCACTGTAGGTGAAATGCATGTTGTAAAACAAAAATAACTGAGCATTAACTCTGGAACAAAAAGACTGAACAGAAATCTGATGCGTTTATACGTAGCGCTGGTAAAACCAAACAGAAATCTGATGCGTTTATACGTAGCGCTGGTAAAACCAAACAGAAATCTGATGCGTTTATACGTAGCGCTGGTAAAACCAAACAGAAATCTGATGCGTTTATACGTAGCGCTGGTAAAACCAAACAGAAATCTGATGCGTTTGCTACTTGTGTACAGTAAGCCCATGTACGTAAAAATAAGATACAAAAATATACAAATACTACCTTAGTGCATTACTCAGCCACATCATCATGTCTCCGTACTGGGTCAGGACACAGGACTTCATCCATCACAGGACACATTTTATCTGACCAGGCAACGAGGAAAAAACCTCATCAGTAGTGAATGTGAGAAAATTACTGTATTTTCTCTCATTCACTAGCATTGAGGGTTTTTCAATCTGGAGGTCCAGTGGGGTTTTACGGATGGGCGGGACTTACCAGCTCTACAGTATGATGTCATACAGTAACTGTTGTCAACATTTACATACTGTACTATAAATGTCAGAAGAAGGTCATTAGTTGTTCTCTGCTCTAAATCCTCAGACTGGTGAACACAGTGAATCTACTGGTGTCCAGTTGTAGCCTTTGTCCAGCCTCCCTCATGCTCAGACCATGGACAAGAACATGGTCAATCACAGCAGCTCTGATGTCATCAGATATTACTGTTCTTTGTCTTCCTGACCACCTCAACCTCCTCTGACACGAACTCTTCCTCAGATTTCTGTCCATTGTAGGGCCTCACAAACCAGTGCTCTGAACTGGTTACTGTGGATGTTCCCTTACATCATCAGACACAAGTGGGATCCATTTTGACTTGTAGCGTTCAAGTGGTGACACCAGTGCTTTAATTGTGTTAGAATTTTGTCACCTGTGCTCACCATTATGCAGCACACGTGCATCACAATGAAAATGTGTTGAGAAGTTGTGTCTAAACAGCTGAAAAGAGCTGATGGTTTTGTCAAAATAGTGATAGTTTCAGTCAGAGGGTTCAGGCAGCTGAGAATTTGGTTCAGACAACAGAGTTTAGTGTTTTAGCAACTGAGAAAAACTGTAAAAAGGGCAAATAGAACAAGTTTCTAAAGGTAGAAAATAAGTTTAAACTACAATCATTTAGCTGCTGTAAATTTGGTATTTCGTCATATTTGAAACATAAATTTAGTAGAATCTGGTTCTTAATGGTTTTTCTTTAAAATACAGTGCGTAAAAAATTGTTTTTTTATAATAATAATCCAAAATTATGAATAAAATGTGCATATTGGATCATTTTACTGAAATATAAGCCGTCCAGAATGGCTGGGGAAACCCTGAACTAACTTATGTTCCCTAAAAAGGTGAACAGAACTACATGAGACCTCCACCCATAGCCTGCAGCTAGTAAAATACAGGTCATCTTTTGTCCTGCAGTTACACCGAGCGCGCACGCGCACACACACACACACACACACACACACACACACACACACACACACACACACACACACACGCAGCAGCACATTTTTTTGTCAGTTGTCAAACAACAACCTGTATATTAGATTTTTTCCTGTTCTGACAGATAAAATCACCCATTATGTTCAGGTATTTCAAACGTATTACTTTTTGAACAGCCTTCATTCACATTAACATGCAGGAGGATCATTATTCATACAGAGCTCCCTCTGGTCACAGAGGGAAACCGTTACAATATCACTACGTTTCAAACGTGTTTGCATACTCACAATTTAACAGTTTATTAGCACATATTTGCAAATGTGATTTTAAAAACAAAATTGTTGACTATGCAATAACTGGTAATGTTTTTTTTTTCTTTGCTAAACTAGATCCATGAAGGAAACTGGTTACCATCAACTCCAGGTAAAACACTAATCAGCCTTTTGATTTATATAGAGAGACCAGTAGGCATCGTGGCAACTCGGTTTGTAAATCCTTAATTACATTTGCTTTCTTAGATGCATCAACAGGATACATAATGTCTGTTATGAGCTGACGGGCAGCTCAGATGAAGAAATACCCTAAAACTGATTAAACATATTTCCTCTGACCAACATTGTCAAAGCATTCAAATAATTTCATTCTCTCCAACAGTTACACTGAATTCACGATACACAAATCCATCACATTGACACAAACATACAGTAAATCCACCTTGACCTTAGCTAGTTCTGAGACTTTGATTTTTAAATCACTTTTGGCTTTTAGTGTCTTTTCAATTGAAATGTTGACACTTTGTTGACACACTTTTTATTCTACAAGTTTGATCCAGTGAGTATTTTCGCTGGAATTGAAGGTTTGCTTCATTAATGGAGTCTTTTTTGTACTCCTGTCTCCAGCATCACGGTTGTTATGGAAATATAAGATTAATGTTAATATGCACAACATTTCTAATACCTTCAGTAGTAAAGAACAATGTGCTGCAGGTATGGCAAGCTGTTCTATAGTAAAATGTGTGTTTTGAAACAATATACGGCATATTTGTGCATATAAATAGATTTAAGTCAGGCTTTTAAATCCAACCCCTGAGGGAACATGATTGTTCCTACCAGGTAAAATCTTCAAGTCTCTTAATTTTCCAAAGAGTTGAACCTCTGAAGTCAAATGTTTGCTCAACTTTGCTTTACTCAGGTATTATTCATGACATTATATGTTTTCTTTATATAAAATATCTATAAGTATCAGTTACAGTTCTTCTTCATATTACCTGATCTGAGTTAGAGGTCACAACAGAAAACAGGTGACAGTTTGAAAAAGTCCAGATGATTAAGATACTGCAGCCTTAGACTGCACCATGCTGAAATAATCTAGAGCTTATGATAGACTGAATACTTGTTTATAACATAATCAGTAAAACCGTACAGTCTGTTCAAGATGTGACTTCTAGTAAAGTCAGAGATTAATTCATCAATATAATGATGCAACATACAAAGTCAAAAAGCTGTTTCCAAATAACCCCATCGTAATATTCATGCAGCATTTTGTTGTAGAAGAATCAGGGATGTTAAAGTTTAACGAGCAGAAAAAAACAACTGCATATTTAATCGTACGAAACCAGATGCACCAGGAGGTCCTAAATCTTAGGAGTTCATGCTTCATGAAACAGAGTCTGAGCCTCTTTATCTCCTTCTGGTTAGTATTCTTTTCATTCTATATTTGCTCACTAGTTTTCAGACAGTAAGCACGCACTATTTAATAGTCAAACACAGAAAACTCTGGAGGATCTGTTCCACTCCCATGAAGGTTTCTGCAGCAGCAGGCCGTCTGAGGAGCTCCTGCTCAAAAATCAAACATGCACAGGCGTCACAAGGTTACAGTACAAACTCAAACTCCTCTATTCTAACAAACATGAGCTTAAATGCTGGGTATCTATTCATTTAGGCTGAGGTGAAAACATGCCAGGTAACTGTGAAGGGGACAAATGTTGGCTCGTATGGATGAGTCTAGACCTCAACAGGTAGTGAATATCATTATGGTAGGATGAGTGCGTAAGGCCCCGCCTTTCTCACCTCTGATTGGCTGCAAGCGCTCTCCTACGATTGGCTGTGGGGATTTCAGGCAAGCTCCCGCCTTTCTCGGGCGGCCATCAATGAAATGTCCGGGTTTTATGGCTTTTCACTGCAAATAGGCACGCCACATACTTAAAGTAACTGGTGCGAAAAAAGCAGTCCGTGTTGCGTGTGACGTCCCTCTCATAGACAGAACAAACAGCGTTTCATGGTGTTTTCTTATGGAATATGACATTAACACTACTTAAAATTTTTCCCCTGGAATTTACTTCAGTTTGCTGTAGTGTAATGGCTAAGACGGCAGTCTATAAGCCTTGTAGATCGCAGATTCGACTCCACTACTGGCAATGCTGATAAGTTTAATTTTGTTCATGTTGATTTTTGAAACCCTTTTTAAGGTTGTTATTATGACTTGGTTGATGACTATCATGGTTAGGTTTAGGGTTTGGGTTAGGGGTTAGAATAAAATTAAATAAAAAGGACGAAGCCAAAGATCCTTCTAGCCAATCAGATTGCGAGAACGGCGGGAGCTTGCCTGAAATCCCAACAGCCAATCGTAGGAGAGCGCTTGCAGCCAATCAGAGGCGAGAAAGGCGGGGCATTGCGCACTCATCCTACCATAATGATATTCGCCAACAGGTAAAGCTTCAAAGAACAGGAAGTGTGAACACGTGTTCCACTCATCCCTCTGCAGTCAAAGTCCACAGGATTTCTTGTTTTTTGACTTTTTATAGCAAAGTTTCAAAACAAAACACCTGATAAATAACTGCTGTGCTTCTTATTTTGAATCATTTGTTAGAAAACCACCAGATTTCACAAAATTCAAAGGATGTTTGGGTTGTCCTGAAGTGGCTTCTTTTACTACAGTAAGAACCACACCCACTGGTGACATCACTCAAAGTGGGTGGAGCCTCTAAAACAGGAAGTAGTCCTCTGACAGGAGCAATAATCATAACTAGTTAGATCAGGAGAGACACTGCTGCAGATCAGTGACAAACTAGCAGCAATTTTTGGGTTTTTTAACTACAGTATTCTTCCAAAAAGTCATCCTGATGTGTCAGAACTCTAATTATCTGTTAGCTAACCTCTACAGTTAGAACGCTATTACTACTATTATATCATCACAGAGGAACCATCTCATCCCCTCAATCCTGCATTTAGACATCTCCCATCAGGCAGGAGATTCAGAGTCCCACTGGCCAAAAAAGCAGTACATAAATCATTCATTCCAACAGCAATCACAGCCCTTAACAGTTGAGGAATTCCAACAACCCAGAAATTATTTTACCGTTTTTGTTTCTTTTTTAGGTAGGTGTTACATGGTTTTTAACAGTTGTTATTGTTTTTATGTGAGTGTGATGTATGATGATTGTTGAGCCTGTTGAAAGACAAATTTCTGTAACCGATTTTTGGTGTCAGACAAATAAAGTTCTATTCATTCATTCAGTCTATAAAATAAGATCCTTTATTTAGTTGATGGGAGTTTAAACTGGCACAGCGTAACGTACAGTAGCTAACAGGTAATATGGAATTGTTTTAAAACCCGCAAAATAAGCCACTAAGTTATCACTGATCTGCAGCAGCGTCTCTCCTGATCTGACTAGCCATGAGTACTGCTCCAGTCAGAGAACTACTTCCTGTTCATAGAGACTGCTCATTATGGTCCTTGCTGTAGATGAATAACTGATAGAACATCACTTTAAAACGACCCAAATATCCCTTTAAAGGCTTTTATTTTTAAATGTCGCTTATTAAAGTCTCTGACTTAAGAACCAAAACAATCATTATTTCATCAGAACCTGAAAATACTAATAAAAACCAAGTCTGACTGTTGTTTCATGCTTCATGTGTTAATGGTTTAGCACCAGTAACAGACTCAGGATGTCTATTTTAATAATGCTGTATTTGTGATTCTCCAAGTAAATGAAGGGGTAAATATAAATAACATCCAGCAGAACAGGATTAGATCTGGGACGGAGAAACCCTGCTGGAGGCAGCGCAGCAGGATGAGGTTAAAAAGGAGCAGCAGACACGGTCAAAAACTGCATTAGAAAGTGACAATGTTTATAATACCACCAGCCAAGTAGTGCACATCAGTGATCAGGGCCAATTCATTATAAAGAACATCCTAAATGAAACCACACAGACAGGTAGAGTGAGGCGTCACACACAGCTACAAGAGGCAGCACGCTCTGAACAGGATCATCCCTGACTGAGAGGTGATGTGCAGAGACAGACTCTCATTGGCTGAGACAAACAGAACAGAGCCACGCCTCATCGTGAGGTCAGAAAAAGCAGCAGCAGAGGTCGCCGTGGCGTCACCCTCAATGACCAGGAGGATGCTAGCACTGTCGACGGCAGCAACGGTGTAGTCCTTCACCGACGTTGGGACCTGCAGAGGGACAGGAGAGTCTTCAGTAAAACATTTATAAGATGCAACAACAAACTGGAAAGGCTCAAATCTGGGTCAAGAGGAGGAGATTAAAGGGATGTTTGGGTTATTTTGAAGTGGCACTCTTATCAGTTATTTATTTACTAAGGATCACTAACCCACTGGTAACCGGTGTTTGTAATAACACTGTTTGACTTAACGCCGTTCTTTTATCAGTGACAAGGTAATTTAACTAATTACTGTTTCTGTCATCAATGCCGTTAATGTTACTGAGCTGTGAGATCACAGAATAAACTGTGCACTCTGAACTCACCCGTCTCCATGCACAAACTGCTTGTGGAGAGGGCTGGATGGGTCGTGATTGGCTAAGGTGGGTCATGTGGTAGCCATACACACACAAACACCAATGAAGCAGCAGAAATGACGAGTCTATAGAATTCAGATGAAAAGTTGGCCTTTTCAAGGTAAAGATATAACTTTAGGTTACTTGCGTAACCCCGGCTCTCTGAGTAGCATGAGTCTCACTATGGGAACGCCTCAGGCGTGACCTCATCAGAAGCTCCTATCACACTCTGCCAGCCAGGATTGGCTGGAGACGAGTCTGTCGGTGCAGACGGAGGCCAGGCCCCTCCCCAATAGTATATATAGGACCAGCTCTGCACTGACAAGTTATTCAAAAACGTCCACCTCTTCCTAGCTACGCACCAGCAAGGAGGGTGGCTCGGTGAGACACTCACTTATGGGTCTCCTGGGTCTCAAATAGACCCAGGAAACAAAAAGTTGATCACTTTTCCTTAAATCCCTGGTCCTGTCCATATAAATGTGCAGAGCACGCACTGGACACAAGAGGAGGCAGGTGCTGCTGTTCTTGTGAAGCAAAAGGTAGAGAACTAAATGCAACCAAATCGATTGAGGTGCAAGCTCCCAGCACCTTTGGTGTAAAAGCAGGATTGGGACGCAGAGTCACCCTGTCTCTACCTGCAGAGAACTGAACACACGAAGGATGCACAGAGAGGGCATGTAGTTCACCCGCACACTTGACTTGACTATTGCTAGGAGGAGAGCAGTCTTCAGAGTCAAACATTTTAGTTCCACATCCTCTAACGCAGGGTAGGCAACCTTTCTGATGACGAGTGCCATATAAAATTTCCTTGGAAGTCAAAGTGCCATATCAACTGTGTATTAAGAATAAATGTATTAACGTTGCTTATCAACAGTTAGACGCTAGACTTTTTTGTTGTCCGTCATTTACCAGATGTTTCTAGGATGTCTGACATAAGCCAACAACATCAACTCTGCTTTAAACTTACAGTCTGTAGGTTTAATGTTCTGTGATGATTTTAATGTCTTTAGTTTGAACATGAGGCTGAAGAATCCTGACACTCTAGAGTTCAAACAGAGGCTGACTTTATAAAGACAGCTGAACTTGACTCTCCCTGATCCACTGTTTAAATCAGCTCTTACCTAACAAGAAACACTAAAACCTGTTAAAATGACCTGAAAACCCAGCAGACCTGAGTCACAAACCAACAAACCAGATGAACTCTGAACTCATTTTAACAGCTTGGTTTCTCAATATGAGCAGATTTGGGTAAAGAAACTAACATTAGCCAAAGCATTAAAAAACCTGTGAACAAGTTACTAAAGTTTAGTATAAAACTAGAAGAACAGTGTTAAATTAAAACATTAGATCAGTTCAGCTGTTTCTGATCAAGTTTAACTCCAGGTTTCAGGATGTAAATCAACCTTTGATGTTTGATAAAGTTACCAATAAGAAACGTGTAAACTCAGGACTTCAGCAGAGGTTTGTCTCCCTTTAACTGTTTTCAAAAGGCTCACCCTGTAGCTCACCAGGCGGCGTAAGGTTCGGCTGCGCCTCCTCCTGGTTAGCTTATCCACACAGGTGCTACGTTAAACGTTGTCCGTTGTGTCGGCTGTGTTGAACAAACAACGCAGCTCGTAATGAACGGGCTGCTGTCACAGCGTGCTGAGAGTGGTGCGGTTGCATGACGACAGGTTGTCTAACACTTAAAACCCTGATCCAAGTGAAACAGACTCACAGCTGTGAAAGCAGAAACGTTCACGTTCCTAAACAAAAACCTGCCACTGATACTTAAGGCAGAGCTTGATAAATCTGCTTGATCTGATAGGATGTGTGGCGAAAAAAACTAGTCAAGCTGGGACTCTCTCTGATTCTTTTTATTTTGTTTACCAAGCTAGCTAGTGAAGTTGATTTATGAAGTTACTTTTATAATGAATGTTTAATTTCTGTTTGCACAGTTGCACAAACTCACTGTAAAGAGCAGATTGAAGTTTAATAATAATAATAATGGATTTTATTTAAAAGCGCCTTTCAAGGAACCCAAGGTCACTGTACAGCAATTAAAATGATAAAAATCAAGTTAAAAACAGTTAAATAGTTAAAACACAAGACTCATAAAATCCTAGACGACACAAAAACCACGATACAAGATAAAACTAACTCATAGACAGCAGGCAGTTAGATACAGGTGAGTTCTGAGTCTGGATTTGAAAGTGGAGAGGGAATCAGAGTTCTGAATGGCTTGTGGGAGAGAATTCCAGAGGTGGGGAGCAGAGCAGCTGAAAGCTCTTCTCCCCATGGAGCTAAGAGTAAGGATGGTACAGTAAGGTGGACAGAGGAGGAAGATCTGAGGAGGTGGACAGGTGAAACAACGTGAATAAGGTCAGATCGATATGAGGGGGAGAGATTATGGATGCTTTGAAGGTGAGAAGCAGGACCTTGAACTGGATTCGTTGCTTAACTGGTAGCCAGTGAAGTTCCTGGAGGATGGGGCTGATATGGTGAGACAGGGGAGTGTTGGTGATGATCTGTGCAGCAGAGTTCTGAACCAACTGGAGCTTGTGGAGGGATTTTTGAGATAGACCAAACAGCAGTGAGTTACAGTAATCAATCCGGGAAATGACTAGACTGTGGATGAGTATAGCAGCAGAATGAGGAGAGAGAGAGAGGGGGGCGAAGGTGAAAATAGGCGGACCGAGTGATATTATTAATGTGAGACTGAAATGAGAGAGTGCTGTCAAGGATGACACCCAGACTCTTAACCTGAGGGGAGGGAGAAACAGTGAGAGAGAAACTGGCAGCTTTGGATCAGATGGATTTGGTACCAATAAGTAAAATTTCTGTTTTGTCACTGTTTAGTTTGAGAAAGTTAGTGGAGAACCAAGATTTTAGTTCAGCTAGACAAGAGGAGAGGGAGGGGGGTGGGAATGAGGTGGGTTTATTTTTAATATTTCCCATCAGCCAGTGCAGCTTTTGTTTTCCCCTCAATTTCAGCTCTTTAATTTATTTGACATTGTATTTTAAATTCCTAATTGTGCTGACTGAGACATTTAATAGAGGGTTTGTTTTGTTCCAGTTTGTTTTTACACTTGACCAAATTCGTGAAGCTACCGTTCTCAGTTTCAGGTTCTGTATTTTAAATGGGTTAGGCGGGGGTTAAGGTTAAAGCCGCACTCTGGATTATTTCATCAAAAGAGCAGTTTTTGAATCTAGCGTCCAAAGGCTCCTCCTCAAAACATCTTGACATGTGCGTCCGGTCGCATGTGCGCGTGTGCACACGGCACATATACTTCGGGCATAAGCTGTACAACTCAATGTGTAGGGTTTAATCACTCACAGTTCACAATCTTATTCCAACACTACGAGGGTCTGATGAGCCTCTCTGTCCCTGCTGCTTCTGATATTAGCTCTGTTAGCAGAGAGCTGCTGCTGGACTCTGAAGCTGAACTTGACTCGGCCCTGGATGAACTTTCTGACCAAAATAAACGCGTAATCCTGTCAAGCCTTGCCATTCTGTGAGGTGAAAGGTTTAAAAATAAAAATAAATCCATCTTTAGCTGGAGAATGGGTAGGTTTTTAGTAGAAATGAGCTGTGAGTCCTCAGTGAACGAGACGGTAAACAGAGAAACACACGGAGCGTCCTGTACGACAGCGCCCCCTACTGGTACAGGTTTGGTCGATGCACGTGCATGTTGAGAGAATGCAGACATTTGAATTTCATTGGCCGAAAAATGTCGGCGGCAAGAAAGAATGGAAAGGGGTCTCTAGGAGGAAAGAGGGTCTTCATCAGAATGACAGATGTTGTGGAACTCAACCCATAGATCATAGTTTAGACCTGAAATATCATTTAAAACATTTAGGAAACTTTGATACATAGAAAAATGCTCCAGAGAGCCGCTTTAAGGCGTTATACTAGAGCTGCAGCGAAGCGTTGATTATGTCGACGAATCGATTAAAAAAAAAACATTGACGTCAAATCCAGAAGTCGATGTGTCGCACCTACTCACCACACGCACGCGAGGAACCAAAACAAAGCAGCATGAAGAACAAACCTCTGTCTCTAACAGCTTTCAGGCTCAGCAGATTGCACTCCCATGCTCTACATGTCACCAGAACACAACCCACCGCCCTACCTCAGAGTTTTAGGAATACTTTAAATGCAGCAAAGGACAGAAACCCGCTCCAGTGGTGAAAGGAGAATGAAAAGAGATTCCCCGCCCTGGCTGTGGGGGTAAAATCCTGCTACATGTACCTTCTGAACATTTGTTCTCAGATTGTAAGCAAAAAAAGCTAGCCTCACCAAAGAGCAACACGTTCCTCTACAGCAGGCATCACCAAATGGAGGTCCAATCCCAGACCCAGATCCGTTCTGACCGGGAAAACCCAGAACCTGGTCCTGGGGAGGGGGGGCAGCCAGGGAGACACTCGAGCGCTCCTGAGGAGCTACAAGGGCCCGCGGTGAGCGCGACACCCAGGGCCGGTTTTGGGCATAGGCTGATTAGGCAATTGCCTAGGGCGCCCTCTGCTGGAGGGGGCGCCAAATTGTCCCTTAAAAATTTTTTTTTTTTTTTTATGTTTTTTGACAAACTGCTGGACACACCATTCATCTCATGTAAAGAGCAAAGTAAGTAATAAATAAATAAATAAATACATAAACTAAATAAATAAATAAAAAAGCACAACTTTTGCTGCATGAACAGTCAACGGTGGCGCCTCATGGCTACCTGCTGCTGCCGGCAGTGATCAGGTGGGGGAGAGGCGCGCTGAGCGCATCTCTCTGTCCGGTTGTTTATTGATAATCAGTGTTGGGAGTAACGACTTCCAAAGGTTATTAATTACTGTAATGCATTGCTTTTTTCGGTAACACAGTAATGTAAGACATTACAGAAAAAAAGCTGTAATATTTTAACGTCAGTGCACGTTACAGTGCACGTTTAACCCGGATTGAGGCGGTGGGTTCTTCAGAGGAGAAACGTCACTCAGTGAAAAATGTGGTCAGACAGAGCAGAGAGGAGTGAATCTGCAGCCAGTGAAACAAGTCCGGTTCTGTCTGGTCCGAAACTCGTGCGTGGTTCGGTTCGGAACTCGGTCCAGAGGGAAAACGCGGCCCGAGTCGTGCGCGCTCACGGTAACCAAGGCCCGTTAAGACATATGAGCGCATGCAGCGCTCCGTAAACTGAAGCGAGCAAACTGAGAAGAAGTTTCATGGTAAAGAGTCACTCTGTTATTCACGTCAGAAGTTGGAGAGTTCACTCTCTCGCCCACTGAGCAGAGGAAACGCGTGTCATCCAGCATCTGCTGCAGGAGGAGGAGCAGACAGGTGGAGGTAGGAGTCAGTCAAACTAATGAATAAGGAGCTTGTGCAGAGAGATATGTTTATAGATTTAAATATACTGTATATAGATATGATGGAATAATATATGGATAGGTAGGGATATATGGAGAGATATGGATGATAGATGGATAATGATGGATGGATAGATGGATGATAAATGATGGATGGATAGATAGATGGCTGGATGGGTTAATATCCAGATAGTTGATATCTCCATGTATCCATCACATCACCTTCCACTGGATGTAGAATGAGCTCATTACATGGTCAAATCCATATTTACAGTTATTTTGATGAGAGTAACTAAAAGTAATGCAAAAGTAAATGTAATGCCTTACATTTAAAAAACAGTAATAATGTAATGTAAGGGATTACTTAAAAATGACAGTAACAAGTAATAAATAATGCATTACAGTTTTGAAGTAACTTGCCCAACACTGCTGATAATGCATGATGAGGAGGAAAAACGGGCCCAAAGTAGAGATATTTAATGAATTTACATGAAATTGTGAACATTTTTCCTGGACCCATCATTTAGCAAGTTAGCTAAGACTAAAGGGCTATCATGCTGTTGTGCCCCCTACTTATTATATGAATGAATGTCATCAGTTCAAGTTTATCCGACTTTAGTACATTGCTTACTACTTAGAATTTGCAAAAGTTACGTTGTTTCTGTTCTGGGCAGTAGGGGGCGCCAAAATCATTTTTCACCTAGGGCACCATTCAGCTCAGGGCTGGCCCTGGCGACACCTGGCTCGCCCCCTGCCCTCAAACTGGACCTCACCATGCGGTTCGGTTCTTCTTGGTTCAGGTTGGAGGAGGCAACTGTCCGGTCAGCGGTGCTCGCGCCTGTTGCCACGGGAGCGCGCCGCTCGTCTAGCTGTGTTTCTCAGTATAACTGTCAACAGCTGTGGCTTAAAAATTGGCCAATAAACAATGTTAACGCTAAACCCACACATTTATCTGTCAACGTCTTTATCAGAAGTTAGTCTTCTTTAACTTCAGTTGTTTTCAGAGACTCACATTAAATACTAATAACCTCCAAAAGTAGTTTCTTTAGCCAAATATAAATGTAACTGACTCCCCTGTTCTACAGTGATTCAGAGTATAACACAGAGGAGGAGTCAAGTGTGGAGACACACTAACAGAACAGCAGTTCAGTTTCATTCTGGGACTATGAAATTGTTTAACTAACACACTCAGGAATTTATGCTGTGAACTGCACAGTGTTTGTTTTTGCTCTGCAGTTTTAAAATCTTAAAACAAGACAGATTGATGTCAAACTGCAGCTCTTCCTTAGAAAGTCATTTTATGTTGTGTTAAAGCAGCACTCTGGAGGATTTCATCAAGAGAGCAGTTTTTGAATCTAGCGTCCAAAGGCTCCTCCTCAAAACATCTCGACACGCGCGTCCGGTCGCGTGTGCTCGCTTGCACAGGGCGCATATACTTCGGACATGAGCTGTACAGCTCAATGTGTAGGGTTTAATCACTCACAGTTCACAATCTTATTCCAACACTACGAGGGTCTGATGAGCCCTCTCTGTCCCTGCTGCTTCTGATATTAGCTCTGTTAGCAGAGAGCTGCTGCTGGACTCTGAAGCTGAACTTGACTCGGCCCTGGATGAACTTTCTGACCAAAATAAACACATAATCCTGTCAAGCCTTGCCATTCTGTGAGGTGAAAGGTTTAAAAATAAAAATAAATCCATCTTTAGCTGGGAAATGGGTAGGTTTTTAGTAGAAATGAGCTGTGAGTCCTCAGTGAACGGCTGAGACAGCAGAGAAACACACGGAGCATCCTGTACGACAGCGCCCCCTACTGGTACAGGTTTGGTCAATGCGCGTGCATGTTGAGAGAATGCAGACATTTGAATTTCATTGGCTGAAAAATGTCGGCGGCAAGAAATAATGGAAAGGGGTCTCTAGGAGGAAGGAGGGTCTTCATCAGAATGACAGATGTTGTGGAACTCAACCATAGATCATAGTTTAGACCTGAAATATCATTTAGAACATTTAGAAAACTTTGATACAGAGAAAAATAATCCAGAGAGCCGCTTTAAGTAATTTATTACATTTTTTTTTTGGGGGGGGGTGTATTTATTTGAAATTGTATGTTTTTTATTAATCGTGCAACAGAAAAATAATCGTTAGAATAATCGTCTAATTATCCATTAGAATAGTTGACTATTTGATAAAATAATCGCCCGAATAATCGTTTTTTAAAATAATCGTTTTCCCCCAGCCCTACGTTATACCACTAACTGAGCGGGTGAAGTTTTATTTTTAAATTGTTTTACAAACTGTGTGAAGCTGTTGGCTTATTTAAAATACCTGTACTGGTGCACAGCTATAAAATAAATGTTTATTCTGTACATTTGTCTATTTTATATGTTTTTTTAAAATAGGAAAAAATATGTTGCCCTGCAAGAAAGGATGATCCCAGTTTTTTTTCACATAGTGAGAAATAGTTCATTACGTACTACACCGTGGTTTTCTGTATTGGTATTGGATCGGTATCGACTGAGTTGCTGCTGTCAGAAGTAAGTAAGTAAGTAAAGTTTATTTATATAGCACCTTTCACAGAAAAAATCACAAAGTGCTTCACAGAAAACAGATTCAAACATGATAAAACAAATAAAATCAATTAAACAAAGAAAATATCATTACAAATCAAAATCATTAAACAACAACAAGAGAACATAAGAGTTATTTAAAAGCAGTTTTGAATAATTGGGTCTTCAACTGATTTTTAAAGGAGTCCAGACTGTCTATACAGCGTCAAACTAAAGGAAGGTCATTCCAAAGTCGAGGTGCAACAGACTGGAAGGAGCGATCACCTCGACTTTTAAATCTGGTCCTTGGAACTGTTAGTAGATTCTGGTCTGTGGACCTGAGAGCTCGGGTTGGAGCGTACGGCTTTATCAGTTCAGTAACATAAAGAGGAGCTTGACCATGTAGGGCCCTGAAAGTTAGAGTCAGGATTTTAAAATGAACTCTACATTTAACAGGTAACCAGTGCAGAGACCTCAGAATAGGAGTGATGTGATCTTTTCTGTTTGCTCCAGTGAGGAGCCTCGCTGCAGAGTTCTGGACCAGCTGAAGGCGGTCAAGGGCTGAACTGTCTGAGCTCATTGATGGTTAATAATAATAATAATTTATCCTTTATTGATCCCCTTGGGGAAATTCATCTCTGCATTTGACCCATCCTCATTGTTCGAGGAGCTGTATAAAAGCTGCATAAAGTTATCAGATGAATTTGGTCCAATCAAACATTTTTAACACTAAAACACATTAATCTGTCAGGACTGCAGCTGTTTTCTAAGGCTCACCCTGTTTTGATAGTTTTACTGTATAAACCTTCTCATCTCCTGACAGTAAAGGGTTACATTTAGTTTACAGGTGACCTGACTAAAGCATCTGTCTTTTTTTACCACATCAAATCATTTCAAACTGATTTTTTTTTCACCTGTCAAAAAGTGATTGTAGCATCCAGTTCATCTGTAATGGATTAAATCTGCCTTATTTCATTATCCATGTTACATCATGCAGAACTCTGTCATCATGTTTTTGGTAGTAAAACGTTTGGGTGTACTTAAACATTAGTAATAAAGGACAACCTGATAAAGTCATTGACAGATCAATGTGTTTTTAGTGTTGATTTGTTAAATTTTAAGTCATCAGTTATGCTGAGAAACACAGCTGTGACGTGCGCTCTCATTATGACGACATGCGCGAGCAGCTGCTCCTCACCGGTCTGACATGTGATCAGAATAACGGGACCTTCAGTCAAAGAGAGGAGACTGGAGACAAAACCCAGTGAGCCTCTCAGACCGTTAAAACCAGTGATGCTGAGGGGTTTACTCCCACTTTTTTTTTTCTTTTTTGCCAAATGTGCATCACGCAGGAACAAAGCAACATGATGACGACCTAACCCAGTGTCCATGGGCCGCTGATCTGGTTTTATGGACCGGTCAGATCAAAGTATGAGTTTAAAAATGTCGGGACTGTTGCTCCACCAGGAAACAGAGCCAGTCCAGGACTGGTTCTCCTGACCGGTGGCAGCGGGTCCGCGACCGCTTGTCTCCCCCTCCTCCTCCTCGAACCAAGTCGAACTACAGACCAGGTTCAGGTCGGGGGAGGAGGCGTGCCGGTGCCGAGCGGGCCGCGGTAGCGGCCTACTAGGCCTTTGTACTAGTACAAATATCTGCAAAATGATCACTTTTTCAGCCGCTTCATGTCCAAAAACAGTGACCATTGGATGAAATAAACAGGAAACTGACACTAGCTTGCGCCCAAATCACTACATGTTGTGAAGGTTGAACTAACTGTTGTGCAAACTTTAATTCTGTTGTGAGAAATGAACCACAGCTACTGAGAAAAACTGTAAAAATCAGACAATGTGATTTCCTGGATTTCTTTTTTCTCATTTTGTCTCTCATAGTTGAGGTTTACCTATGATGAAAATTGCAGACCTCTCTCACCTTTTTAAGTGGGAGAACTTGTACAATTGGTGGCTGAATAAATATTTTTTGCCCCACTGTATTTTAATACAACATTACACCCATCTTTGGTGACTGCACACTGACATCTAGTAATTTAAGACTTGGTACAAAAACCTAATAAACACAAAGATAAACTAAATTATTATTGCAATTTATTGTTGACTAAAACTAAGAAAAAAAGATTGATTTCACCCTGAAAGAGTTTTCGTCCTAAAACAGGATTTTGTTTGACCACTAGGGCTTCAGAGCTGTCTCTGCGTTTTTTTAACTTCCAGAAAAGCTCAATGAGGGAAGTGTTGTCATGTGACTATTCACCAGGTATTTTTAGGATGACTGGCTGTAGTATTTAGCTACTGTACTTCAGTTTCAGGTTTTTAGTTAGAGTTATTAAATATGCTTCAGTTGATGAGCATTGAAACACCTTTAATTCTTTGGCTTCAGTCACAAAACAAAGAGATATAAAGAATGTGTGTATGTGTCCTCGCCATCTCTCCGTGACGACGTGTGTTGATGAGGCTGACCACACCTGGTCCTCCTACCTGTATCTTTATGACGGTGAAGTCTGGTACCGGGGGGTCGTACAGGGTCACACAGGGGTCAGAGGGATCCGGGACACATGGAAAGATTTTAGAGGAGGCAGACCCTGGTTTGTAGTTTAACATCTCACACAGCGTGTTGACGTCGATGTATTTCCGTGTCAGCCCGGCCCTGACGGTGTTGTCTGAGCAGGCCATACACTCAATACAGTCTAGAAGTACAAACAGACTGAAATGAAGGTTTTAATAAGCAGAGAGAGAAGAGTTTAGGCTGCATTAACGTGTTCCAGGAGCAGTTTCTTCCTCAGTTGAATGCTAAGCTCACACATTCATCTTTCATCATTTTGTGCGCTCCATCCTGGAAACAGTTTCACACACATCATTTGAAGTTTTAAGTCACGCTTCATCAGTTAACAACAGCTATTAATGTTTTGTTTTTTTTACAACTGACAAATACATAGGGAAAGTGAAATAAAATCATCGTCTATAACAGAGGCTTTTTGAGGTATCACATGAATGAAAAGGAAAAAAAACACTGACCTCCATGAATGTAAGCGTGAGGCTCATTGGCTCCCAGGAACATGGCCTGACCCGGTTCCAGGACCACATAATTAAGGAAGTATATGGAGAAGCAGCCGATGTCTCCGGGATACTGGGAGTGGAGGCGGAGCAGCAGCTCACCATTACTGCTGGATGTGTCCTTTCCTGCTGCACCTGAATGCATCACAGAGGTGTTTATAAGAGGGAGGTAACAGACCAACATTTTTCTACATTTTTATAAGTAATGTTTGGGTTATTCTAAAGTGGTTTTCTATATGTTATTTATCTACAGTAAGGACCAAACCCAATGGTGACAGTTATATTTATTATAATTATCATTATTATGATACCAATGTGTTAGAACGCTACTGTACCTGTTAGGAAACCCCTAAAATTTAGCATGAGACCATCTAATTTATTTGAACTGAAAAACATCTGAATTACAATCCTACTGTATGTTGTGTAAAGCATCAACACCAAAAACAAAACAAATGCTAACAGGTAATATAGTGTTCTAACTGTAGAGGTTAACTAACAGGTAATATAGAGTTCTAACTGTAGAGGTTAACTAACAGGTAATATAGTGTTCTAACTGTAGAGGTTAACTAACAGGTAATATAGAGTTCTAACTGTAGAGGTTAACTAACAGGTAATATAGTGTTCTAACTGTAGAGGTTAACTAACAGGTAATATAGTGTTCTAACTGTAGAGGTTAACTAACAGGTAATATAGAGTTCTAACTGTAGAGGTTAACTAACAGGTAATATAGAGTTCTAACTGTAGAGGTTAACTAACAGGTAATATAGAGTTCTAACTGTAGAGGTTAACTAACAGGTAATATAG